>JAQFZL010000245.1:0-18978 GCA_034695685.1 Galumna lanceata
TGAACAAATTCTCGATTTTTATCATGTTCACAAAGACGGCAGTGGAGTGTACATCTCTTACGGTACTAATCACGGTTGCTGCTTAAGGGTTTTCTATTCTCAACTTGTTATGTGAGGCAGTTTTGTTTTAAATGTTAGTTTTAAATTCATAATTAGTAATAATCTCTTGTTTTTCTTAAAAAAAAACCTTAAGAAATGTCTTATAATTTATTGTATTTCAAAACAATAAAGGATTTGAATTTTTTTTATCGACTTTTAATCGACTTTTTTGTCATTTTTTATCGACTTTTTAGTCGACTAAACCAAGTCGAATAATCGACTAAAATTCAAAGCCTTAGTTATCACTATTTTTCTTAAATCATTTGTTATTAGTTTTCAAATAGACTTTTCTATAATGAAATCATTTTATTTGAAATCAAATATTAATAACTTATTAATAATAACAGAAAATAAATTGAATTTAAGACTAATTTAAAACAAAATCTCAACTAATGTTTGAAACAACGAATCACTTCTTTTGGTCGTTATTTGAGTCAATAGTCAAACGAAACATTTCCGGATCTATAAAACCTTTGGGATTATTAGTGTTCGTATTAATAACACTTCCGGTCAACAGATTCTTGTTTTTCAGATCTGAATTCAATTCCTGTTCTAATCTTTCGGTTCCCAAAAGTATTTTTTTATTATCGCTTTCTATAAATGATATTATGTTTAGTAATGAAATAAAAATTATTAAAAACATTAATCAGAAAATTGTCTCACTTTCAGACTTTGAGTGTATACTCGTGTCCTCACTCTTAATGCCACTCTTTTCGGTATCATTTGGGTACTCATATTCTGATCCCTTAATAATTGTTTCAAATGGAATATAATTAGTGAGTGAACACAATCTTAAGTAAAGATATCTTATAATTGCGGACAAAAGTAACCAAAAGGTCAAACATAGAGAAAGAGTGACAATAAAATAGAAAAATATGAAAAGCGATTCATTCCATACTTTGTTTTCTAATATTTTAATTTCCATTAATAATGAGAGATATTTAACAGACTCTCCATTGATATTCATTTCAATGAAAGACGGAATGAAAAGTGAAGACACAATTGATATCAAACACACATAAGTTAGATATAAGTTCCTGAAAAGTGTCCAAAATAGTGAGTCTTTGTCTTCTTCTATGAGTTGTGGCGAACAATAGGTATTGAAATTAGATTTAATGAATTTTTTGTAGAAAAGCGACGAAATATTCACTGAATTATAAGACAAACCACTCGAAAGAAATACAGATATAATCAAAAGCCAAACATTAGACGTTATTTCAAATATTTTCTTCAATTTTAATACAAAAAATATATTGAAGTATAGGACGGATGACATTAAAAAGAGAACAAATGCCAAGTCTTCAAATTTATCCAATTCTGGACTCAAAATAACTCCATTTGTTTGCTGTGAAGGGTTTGAGTGAAGAGTTGTTATTCTATTAGTACTGAAAGAATCGTTTCTCCACTGAATAAAATTTGGGGCAAAAATATATTCTGAACAGAACTCCAGTTTTAAGGGGAGTGTGTTGTGAACCATAGCCTTAGCCATTGATTGATAATATATGTGACGATTAATATAGTAGTAAAAAGTGGTTCCAAACCTAAGGTCATATATTTTGATGGCAACCAAACGAATTCGAGCCCCAGTGTTGGCACAGTTATGAATAACACGGACTTTAGTCAGAGCTCTTAACATATTTTTTCGGTAAAGAAATATATGCGCTCTTCTGTTAATGATGTCATCCGTCGAAAAACTTAAGGAAATCATTTTTGTCTGACTTTTGGTTATTAAGTCAATGAATATTTTGACTTATGAGTGTTTTTGAATTCAAACTCATATGACCAGTGATTCACATGAATAGATATCATATATTTATAGCGAACTGTTGACGGTTCCGATGGATTGCAATCTTTTCCGAAAACTGTTTTTGACGTCTGAGGGAATACCACATAATTTACTAAAAAACTATAGAAAATGTAAATCCCGTATAAAAGAGCGACGAATAGGACTCCGATATAATCTGCGATCTCAGACATCACTAAATTAGTACAAATGGATTCACTTAAAAAATGACACTTTTTTATAGTAATCTTTGGAACGAATTCTAATGATTTTTAAAATGACTTTAAATTCAAATTTAATTCTAAACTAATTTCACTTAAATTCAATTATTTTAAAATTTTCCGTTAATTCAAATTATTTCATTCGTTTCGCAACCGATTATCCAATAAATAGCGTTATATTGGAGTCATTGAAACTGAAATCAAATCTCAGATTTCTTTATATTATTTGGAGTGAAATTATAATAAAAAAAAAACTCTTTGACTATCTTTTGGTTCAAAAAAAAATCTCAATAAATTAGTAATAAAGGGTTTAACTGAAGACATTACTTTGAAAACTAATTTAGAAAATTCTCGCAAATACTGTTTGCCAACACTTCGGAGTTTGTGGTCTGGAAATATTAAACTCAAAACTTCAGAAATTAAGATAATTATGAAATGCTTTCCAAATATTTTATTTCTTTATTCGTTTTCAATTGATTTGATGTGTGGTTGTAATCAGTGGTCAAATATTTGTATTAAATGCAGTTATGAATGTTTTGATGTTTTGGCAAAACTTCATTCTTTAAGAGTAATAAAATTGCATAAAATCAAAACATTACGAATCGATTCACTGAAAATATTCAAAAACTTGAATTCAATGATATTTTACCACAAATCTATTGATTACAAAGAATTGGTTTCAAAAGTAAAACAATATTCAACGGAAAAGCCATTAAAAATGTTAAGAAATTATTTCGAAGACATAACAGTTAGTGACGAAGAATTGAATGAATTGAGAGAAAATATTCCCAAAAATATATTTATAGACAAAAGTTTCAAAATATAAATGTTTTATTATTTCAAAAATTATTATTAATATCAAAATTCATTTATTAAAATAATAATTCATTTCTAATCTAAAAGACATTCATTTAATAAAATTGAAACTTATTTTTGAAATAAATTTAAACATCAATTGATTTATTGATTTTCATTATAACTATAATATAAGATATGTAAAGAGGACTACAATTCTTTATAATTGTTTTAATGGTTTTTTACTTTTTCTTGTAATCAATTATTCGAGAGATAATGAATCCAAGAAGTACTCCAAAGAGGATAAGTCCAGTATATAAGGCATATGTCTTCCAATCTTTAGTACCATTGCTTTCCACATATCGAATGACTTCCGGCGGTGAAGGAATTACTTTTTCTTGAATGACGAGACCATTTTCAAAGTTGTCATCAAATTCTTCTTCTTCTTCTTCTTCTTCTAATTTTGGTTCAATTTTGACTGATTTGAGGACATTCTTATTCTCTTTTGCCATTTGTTCCAACGGTTCGTTAGATTCTTTTGAATCAGCTTTAAGTGAAGGATGTTTTGAGACAATTGTTTGATTGATTGCCGGTATTTGTGAGACGGGAATAGTGTTATTCCTGCGGACTATCGTATTGTTTGTTATGAATAGAAGCGGCGATTCTTTGGTATATAAGAGAAGACAATTTCCTTCACCCAAAAGCAATATTCTTGTCTTTTTCTCTATTTTATAGTAATTACCGGTCGGTTCGACCACATAGACGGGTAAATCAAGTAAAATAAAAGAAGACGATCCCAGAAATACACATCCATTGGCGCTGACCACAACCATCCAATCCTTTGCGGTATTGTTTCCCAATTTTAACAACAATTTATTAATTTCTTTGAAAACGAATTCAAATTCTCCTTTAGTTCTAACAATCGGAGGTTTTGGAGAAAAGTCTGAATTACCGGCTCTTAAGTTGACATAACCACCCGACTGGATGTGTTGTATAACATGACCGCAATACACTTTTTCAGACTCCTTTCCAATAGAGAATCCCTTATGATTTGCAATCGATTGGATGCCATCTAAAACTTTTTCACTGAATTCAATGCAATTGATGTCATTATCAGAAGACAATCGTTTCATATCTTTTATTGTGTCCACTGGTATCTCATCTTTTGAAGAGTTCAGGTTTTCTATATTATGTATTGAAAGGACGTCTCGCGGCTGAATATTTCTCAGTTTCATATGTTTTGGTAATTCAATTGGTTCTGTTTGACTAAACTCGGGATCGGACACAGCTCTGAGTCGAGTCGACATTTTCTTTAAAGAAATTGATTTTTGGCGCAACCGTTGGATTCAAATAATTTGTTTAAATAAAAGTTTTAAATAATTAAAGCAAAATTTGATTCAATTGTTTGAAAAAGACTGACAGCATTTGCAGTCGAAACGGTTACTAATATCAATAATTAGTGTTAATATTAATTTTAAGTTGAAATTATCGCCTGATTTTGTTGTGAATTATGTGAGTAAGTCTTACATATTTTTTATAATTAAATTTCTTTTATTTGTTAAATAGTTATTAATAATTTTATATTAATATTTAAAAACTTAATAACTTTAAAATTATTATTTTTTTAATTTTATAATTAATTGAAATAAATTTGTATTTTATTTAATGAAGAATTTATTAGTTTTAGTACTATATTTTGATTTCATTATATTCTTTGTACAATATAAACAAGGTTGAAGGAAAAACCTATAACAACTATTTTTATGGGTTTATATAAACTGAGATGGCAAAAGGTCTTGATTCTAGGGGAGGGGTATTACGGGGTGGTATTTTGGTCTCGACTCTAAGGGGGGAGTATTTTCATGAATTGCGATATTGAAAGTCACAAATGTTTCAAATGTGTAAAATTCGATGGCTTTGTCTTCCAATAGTTGGCGGACTCTCTTCAGACTTATGTCTTATTAAATGATTTGTCGGCGGCTTTTCATTATTCTTAGGTCAAATCCGATGGTTTAGTCCTTGGAGAGGTTGGCGGCCCTTTATTTGAGATGAAAAAACTCAAACTCTTTCTCAAAAGTCAAATCACTTGTCGTCAGATTACCGGCAATTCATCACTTTTTTGAGAGATGAGAAGCATTTTTTAATGTTTGGGCTATAAAATTGAAATTTGGTTTAAAAATGTTTATAAACTCTAATCAAATAAAAGGTAATTATATTGAGAACAGATTTTCTTCGAATTTCTATTTTTGAATTCAATTGTGGTTTTCCCTAATCTTTGGAGGAATGGATTCATTTAATACAATTTCAAAATAAAATCGATTTAAACTGAAAACTAAAAAAGTTTAATTAAAAAAGTTATTATAAATTTAAAGAAAACAATTATAAAATCAAAATTTTGAGTCCAAACAAAAGCAAAATATTTTAAACTTTTTTTTAAACATTGAGTGAAAAATAATTTTCTTATTTAATGATAATTAAGAGAAAGTGTTATAATTAAGTTTTGATTCAATAAAAGCAAAATTTTCTTATTAAATGTATTTCAACTTTTAAGCCATTTATGTTTTAAGACTTGTGGTGAAGTAATCCTCGTTTTCGGGTCCGGATCTAAGAGTTTGTCGATCAAGTCTTTGAGATCATCCGATATATTGTATTGAGTTAAGTGTCGATACTCTTTATTCAATTGTTTATTAATGCATTCTTTGGTGTTTTTCGGATTAAACGGCAAATCTAAGTAAACCATAAGATATAGAGATATACCCAATGAGTAGAGATCTGCTATCTTTGCGTCGTATAATTCCCCCGGTTTTAGTATTTTGAGTTCAATGGCCACGTATTCATTTGTGCCACAAGTCGTTCCTCTCAACACATCTTTCCCTTTGACTGCAAAACAGGCGAATCCAAAGTCAGTCAATTTAATCCTGTCCTTGTGATCAATCAAAAAGTTTTCGGGTTTAATATCTCGATGCGCGACATTCCTTTTATGACAATAATTGAGTGCACTTATGATATCTTTAAAATATTGTTTTGCCTTTTCTTCTATAAATGGTTTTTTATTTGAAGTCATGACATCCCAAACACTTCCATTTTTGGCGAATTCCATAAAAATATAGGCAAATCTGGCAGTTTTTTGCACTAAATAGACCTGAATTATATTGGGATGTCTTAGTTTTTTGAGGATTTTTATCTCATTATTCATATTCTTGTTAACCCATTCTTGACTCACATTAGCAAAAGATATGATTTTGACTGCAATGTCTTCATTGAGTCTTCTAGTCCAGGTTGCGCTATACACTGTAGCGAAGCCTCCTTCACCCACTTTCTCTTTCAGTGCGAATTCCATATCCACCAGAAATGGCGGCAGTTCTTCTAAATTAATTAAAAAAGTAATTAAAAAAATTTCTATAATTATGTTATTTAAAGGCATTCAAACAAAATGAGTGATAAATCAGAAGAAAATAATTTCGTCGCGTTTTTTAGTTTAATTATTAAATTCAATATAAAATAATTCATAAATTTTCAAAAATTGTTTAATTATTATTTAAATATTAGACTCAAATCAAAGAAATTAAACGGAAATTATTAGAAATGTCTGTCAAAGAAATATCTCTCATTTATCTTCATTTGATTCTATGTTCAGCACAAGAGTCAAGTCCAGAGACGACACCAAAATGTAATAAATTATTGAATTTAATATTTGATTGAAGTTTAAATAAAATTTCCTACAAATAGTAATCAATGAAACGGTTTATGACATCAATCTATTTATTACTATTCCGTCGGCAGTGATCTTCATTGCAATTCTTTTGTGTATCTGTTATTGTATTTGTATGGACTGCAGCGGAAGCTGTAAATGTCATACTGAGTGTAAATGCAAAGATCAGAACCAAAGACTTCCTTCACAACCAGTGATTGTGTCGAATAGCAATTCCACGCACGTAGTGTCCGCTCAGAGCAGTTCTCTCAACAAATCTGTGCCGCAAACGGATGGCTCGAAAACAAGTAATTCTGGGTTCACTCAAAACCCGAAACCGCTTCAAATTCAGAGGTCAAACACTGTTCCCTCTAAACGCTTGTTTAGACGTAAGGAAACAACAAAAACTGTTCCTGAAATTAGTGGTCAAAACAAGAGCCAATCGATGACAACCGCCAATTCAGTTGTCGAAACCCATAGCGTCGGTTCCAAACAAAGTGCCAAATCATTTCCTCGAACCTCTGCCACAACTAATGAAAAGTCAGCTGAAAAGAATTCACTGAAAGAAGAGGTGATTACTTCGAAAGACTCGTCTTCTCAGGCGATTCCAGAAGTGTCGGCCACGTTATCCACTAATGAAGAAGTGACTCAATAAAGGGTCAAATCGTATCAAATATTTAAGTTATTTTTAAATTTTAAACAAAATTCAATTCATTTGATCTTAAATTTTATATTTTTGTTTTCATTCCAAACATTATATCAATTATTTTCTGAAAATAAATTCAATTCAATTCATATTTAAATAAAAAGTAATTAAATGAATATAAAATTATTTTTTAAACAAAAGTTGAATTTTTGGTTAAATTTTGAGGAAAATTTAGTCCTGTCTGAGCCATAGTCACAGATTCAAAGACCGACACATTTCATTCACTTGTTAACATCAAATAAGTATTATCTCTACAACTGCTGGAAGAGAAGAGGGCTTTTATTTGAGAGAAGATTATTGTTTGGTATCGCAGGAAACCTAAGTTAACCTCTTGTGGAGTGTTAGCCCTGACATCACTTTAAGGTATGTATCAATTCTTATTAATATTATCTTTTCTTTAGATTCTGATTCTAAGCTAAAATCATCCAACAAATCAAAGACCACTTTCACTCTCAAACCTCTCATCAAAGTTGGAATCAAAACTACTTTTATTTTATTTAATACTTTTATTATAATTATAATAAACTTTACTTTTAGTTTTTTTTAATGCTTTTTAAATTATTTCATTTATTTAATTTAATTCAAATAATCAAAAAGTTTTTAAATAAATTATTTATTTAATTTTAAATTCAATTCAATTAATTATTCCCTAAGCATTTGATCTTGTTCATTTTGGTAAAACTCAATATTTAATAATTATGACCAAGATCATATTTACTATACTTGCAAATATGGTTTGTACCTTGGTCATCATTGTTAATCTTATTTATTGTTTTAAATAAACTTTAAGTTAGGAATAAAATGTCATTAAATGTTATAATTATTGTGAAAATACAAAATCCAATAAATCCATAAAAATAATTGATTTGAAGTATAGTCAAAATTTTCATTAAAATTTATTAAATCCAAGCTTAGCGCCGGTTCCTAATGTTGGGTCCTTCAGCGCTCACTATATGGGAATATTATGGGATTTCTCCCTTTTTGCCATTTTAGTAAATGGCTAATAAAGTCATCTTTGACCATTTTTGATACATTTCCTCTCAATATTTTCGTTTAGAATTTCCATTAAAAATTATTTTATTTGATGTATTAATTTAAACCAACAACAGTAGAAAGTTGATGATAACTAGCTTCATCCAGCTAGCATATATACAGACTTCTTTTAATTAGGCTTTTATTTCATTCATATTTTATTTTAATATTACAATTTTAATAGTTAGAATTACCCTAATAAAAATTTGCAATATATTTTTGAATAATTCAAAATATTCTTTCAATGATCACTGCTTTCCAAAATATAATCCAAAAAATATTTAATGAACTATAAGTTAGTTTCAATCAGTGATGTTAAAGAGGGGAATATTTCAAAATACACTCCCCCTGAAATCGAAAAATTAGCAAAATACACCCTGAGACTTGCGAGTGGAACCCTTCTCCTTAAGCAGGCTCATATTTTCAAATTTTTTAGAAAATTTAACGATTTTTTAACAAATTTAGTCAAAATAGTGAAGTTTAAAGTATTTGGTTAAGTTATTATACCATTTTAAGGCTTTAAAAGGCTTGTCTACTCTCCAACTCCTCTAAGTTATAACTTTAATTCAAAAGTATATAAACATAAAACAAGTTTTAGAAAACTGTGGCTTCAAATTAAAGTTCAATTTTTATATTCATTTAATTAAAATATAAAGAAATAAAAACTAATACTTTATTAGATTTGTTTAATTTAAACGATTAAAACTATTTCAGAAAATCTTAAGAATTTCTTTATTTGTATCTAAAAGTCTGACCACAAAAATTTTGGAAAATACTGTAAATCAAATAAAAATTCAAGTAATAATCCATTGAAAATCATTGGATATATTGGAAAGTTTTACTGCAAAAATTGAATGAAAAGTTGATATTAAAACCAATTGATTAAAGTAATTAAATAGAAAATTGATTGAATGACACGATTAATACCATCAATACTTTTCATTTGTTGAGTCGTTTCGAAAAGTTATGAATAGTCGTCACTTTATCTGATATTTTCAACAAAAACCAAAAGTTTGAAATTTTTTTCTCATTAAAAAACAACTTTTAATAAATATTTTTTAAATTTTTTTATTTAAAGAGAAACCAAACTTAAAAGTCACTAAAAATAGTCTAATTTTAGTTCAAATTCATTATTAAATTGAGTTAAAGAATGAATTAAAATGAATCAATAAAAACATTTTGAAACAATTTTGTAAACATTTTGATAAACAAATTATTGTTCTTTTCGTTAGTGAATGTATTCTTCGTTTTGTTTTGTGATAATTCAGTCAAAAGTGAAGACAAACTTTTCTAACATTTTGTACTCTAAGAGAGTTCTAATAGAAATCAATAAAAACTTAAATAATTAATAGTCTGTTAAATGTATGAAGAGATGAGAGCGAAGTAATCAACATTTATGGCACAAATGAAGTGAAGTTACTTTAATTGTAAATGTTTGCCATTTGGTATTTATTACTATTACCTACTATTGCACAGTCGACAGGCTTTTAGTTGCTTTCAATTCAATATTTAACAAAACTTCGCAAAGATTTTAAATAATCGAATAATTGCTTAAAATCACTATAATCTCAAAAATCAATAAATGTTTGTTTATATTATCTGAAAGAATCATCTCATGAAGACTTGGTGTAAGCCATGAGCTCTGAGACATTAATAGAGGAGAAGTCGACCGGGACATCCAAGTCAGAGACCAGGTCCATATTGATAAAATCTGCATAGTCGTCAACAGTTCCCGTTCCTCCGACAGCACTGAAGATCAGAAAAAGACAAACTATTACCAAATAAACGATTTATTAATTATTTTTAAACCATTCGATGTAACAAAAGACTACACAATAGAATAGAATCGATTAAAATATTTATATTTTAACTAAAAATAACTGTTTTTTCCATTAAAAGTAAAAATAATTCTTAAATAAAATTCGATATAAATATATATTTAATGATAACATTTGGTTTAGTGATGTCTTAAGTGATGTCTTAAGTTTAATGAGAT
Organism: Galumna lanceata; assembly: GCA_034695685.1. Lineage (NCBI taxonomy): Eukaryota > Metazoa > Arthropoda > Arachnida > Sarcoptiformes > Galumnidae > Galumna > Galumna lanceata. The sequence goes on from JAQFZL010000245.1 coordinate 10,324, forward strand.
TTAATTGTTTTTATCGATTGCACGAACCATTTGGTCAATCGATTGACCGAAAGCGCAGACACTCTGAGGTCTGACCGACAAAACGTGTCTTTACTTACTTCATAGCGCAGTCATTGGATGAACTCTGGACAGAAGGATTGTCGTGATATGAAAGTGAGCCATCGCTCGGAGAGTTTGGGTTATGAAGAGTCGATTGAGGAGTATTTGGATAAGAGTCATACGGACCCGTTCCCGGCCAACTATACAGTAATAAGTATTATAACTTATAATTTATAGGATGTATAAAAATAACTCACCCGGGAATGAATGTTACGAGAACTGGTTTTACATAACCATTATTTGCAGACGAGGGTTGGCTCTCATTAAATGGTGTATAATATTTAGAAAATGCCTGATCTTTAGGAATATCGGGATATAAATAAGTCAAATGTTTCAAATCATTGATTCTGTCGGCGAGTCCTCGGATTTGAAAGTCTCGTGAAGTAAATGGTTGTAACATATATGTCTCATTTCCCTCCTGTCCCTCAGCAATCCAGGCAACTGTCACTCCTCCTAATTCAGAGTCACTATATCTCAATAAGAAGGTACCGCTCGACCGCTTTGACAGTATTTCCTCCGCCTGTCGGCGCCAAACAAAACCATTAACAGAGCCATCATTCCAAAGGCCGCGTAAGTGTTCTTTTGTTACTTTCAAAATGGCGTAAAACCACTCCCAAAATGTAAAATTCTTGTCGGGAAGAGTTTCTTTGCTGAAGAGGGACCAACTGAGTAGTTGATTAGACCAGTCCTGAAGATTTTGATTACGAAATGCTTTTCCCGCTAGAAATCGAAGATTATCCTCATTGAGTCCGCGCCCGACCGAAGCCTTAAATTTTTGACTCAAAACTTCGCCGACTTTACTGAAGGGCACTTTGTCCGGTACCACAAAAGGAGTCCGACCCTAATCACAGTCTCAGTGATTAAATAAGTATAAACATGTCTGACCTACCGGTTCAGCGAATGCGTTATCCCACGTGACAGTAGCCCAGGCGTGAGGCTCTTGGTTTCCATGAACTATGACAACAACGGGTAGAGAAAGGGTCTGAAAAGCGAATGTTTTTTTTTTTTAATTTAAATATTTGTTATATTAAAGTAGAGAACAGACCCAAACTTGAAACACCAGTTCTCCGCCGCCAACTTTAAACTGAGACTGAAAGAGAAGAGAGAACTTCTCATCCATAACAGATTCTGTGCCCTTTTTCTCTGCTCTTTTAATTTTCCTTAACTGCATGTTTCTGAAGTTGACAGACAATTGACGACTGGCTGAGTGATACTCCATTGTACCAGAATTGTTGAGAATTTCTCCGCTATGATCTCCGGTGGAAACCTTATCGTTCTTAAGCATAGAGTTTGCCTGAGCCTCACTAATAATAGTCACTTTGACCTGAGGGGGAGTCATATTTACGTTAAGTTTTCCGCCGACCAGTAGTCGAATTGTTGAAGTGAATCGAGTGTTGGTTTTCATGACTTGTGGCGGCTGTTTCTCAATAATGAAAGTACTCGTCACCAGATTTGACAACAAATTTGTTATTTGTTTACTCAAATTCGTCAGTTGTTCCGAGTGTCCGGTCGGCTGATTGGGTGAAAGTGGCAAATGTTGACACATATCTGTTATGCGTTTCATTTGTTGTCGATTAGCCCAAATCACTTCTGCAAGAGCTTCACACCACTCCTGGATTTGATCCAAATTGTTATCGAAAGGAACTCCATTTCCGCTCAATTGTTGGGCGCGTTTCCATTGAATGAGTTCGTCGTCGAGAACTCTGTGTTGAAGTGACTGGAGATCAGTCAAAGTCTCGGTATGTCTTTGGATTATCGCTACTCTATTCTGAAAGAGTTGGGCCGCTCTATACTTAAGTTCGTTGTCCAGCGATTCCTTTTCTTTAAGCCATTTGTTAATGATTTCAATGTTTTGGTTTTGTTGACAATTCAACTGTTGAATCGCTAACTGACGCTTCTGGTTCTCCTGGAATTGAATGATGAATTGTTCTTGCTCCTGTTGCATTCGACGCAATTCCTCTTCAGTCTCTAATGTCTGTTTCCTCAGTCTTTCCATTGTTTGTGTGATCTCCTGATGAGGATCTCTTATTATGGGTTTCGTCTCATGATTTGTGATATTCAGGTACTGAACAAATAAATTATAAATTATTTAAACATTTAATACCAGCAAATCATTGTATTATCAATCAATGGTCAATTGGTCACCAATTGGTACATACATTCTGCGACTGTTGAATAACTTTTAATTCAGTGTTGAGACAATTTTTGACGATTCGGACCAAAATGAAGGGGTTTTGTGCGTAATTCACTTTAAAATTTTGTGCGGCTGTCGTTAACTTGAATTTCATAACAAAGTGTTCTTCGGTATTGGCTTTGGATTCAATTTCTTGTATGAGAGCCCCGACGAGACTCGAGGCATATATTTCATGTTGAGGGTTGTCCGGATCCAATTCCTTCCACGGCTTTTCCTCAATCCATTGCGCTAAAGAACATCTCACTTCTATTGGGAACTGATCGCCATAACTCATGTGGACCTGTTGTTGAGCCTCTTCTGGCAATTCTTGGATTTGTTCCCAAACCAACATTTTGTCACTTTTGTCACAACAACTAAACTCTTTCGACTTCTGACTCACTTTAAATTAAAATCCAATTAATTAATAAAATGAGGGCTTATTTAATACGTAATTATCATTTGAAGGACAAAATATAAACAATTTTTATTTTTTTTTCAATCATTACTTTAATAATAAAAAAATCTTTAAATGTTTTTATTGTTTTTTAATTTCAAATTAAACTCAAATTCTTTTAAATAAATTAAAATTTCTGTCACTAAAAATAAAACATTAAATTGAGGAAAAGTGTCCGGATTACCACTAAATTAACATTTGCTGTCATATATATATATACACATATATATAGACGTATTATATTTGATTTGAAAATCAATAAATAAGTCCTAAAAATAGTGCAAATAATCTGAAATAATGTTATAAAACATATAATTAACTGATTATCAAAATTAATAATTTGATAAACTTTTTGTTTGAGAGACAAACAGACGAATAATTTGATAGAAATGTATTATTCAATAAAATCTCAAAAATTTACTTACATTTAATAAAAAGTGTTTTCAAATAAAAGTTTTTGTAATCAATTGGTTTGAAAAAGAAGTGCTTTCAGTGCTTATGAGTGTCGCGACGAGAGAGAGCTCTGAGAGAACTCCAATTCCTGGAATCGATGTTTTGATGTTTGAAAGCCATTCCCACAAATCCTGAAATCAAGCAATTCCTGGAAAAAGAGGAAATTCATAGTGAGTTACGACACACAACTGAAATACTTTGAGTTTACCAACAAATGATGTTCTCGTCATAACTCACAAACTGTTAAACAGTTAAATAGAGTGACCAGTGTTTAAACAAAATATCTATTTTGAAAATTTCAGCATGCTTCTTTATTCAGTAAATAAAACATTAAATTATTTCTTATTAAGATTTTTTGTTAATTAGTACATCTTATTAATATTTGAAGAATTTAACTCAAAAATATAAAAATAAAGCAAAAAATCATTTCATTTATTTAAAAATATAAAGTTTTAGCTGAATTGTGACTGAATTTTAATTATTTTAAAATTTATCGAACATTTTGTCTGACAATCAGACAATAATTTTTATATTTGAATAAAAACTATATTAAGAATTTGAAAATTATTAAAATTAAATTAAAAACTAAAGGAAATGAAAATATTAAATGAATGGTTGCTTATGTTTTCCTAAAAAGTGCAGTTTTGACTTTTCAGTGTTCACCCTATGTTTTAAATATTAACTCTCTGAGACTCTAAGACTTAGAAGTATTGCAACTATTTTTTGCTTTTACTGAAATTCAATCAATTTTAGTCCCTATTTATCAACAGTTGAGACAACACTTAATTATTATCGAATTTTTTAAAATTTGTTTAGAGATTTAACATTAAATGATTTATAGCCAAATGATTAGTGTTTTTCTCTCATTTTTTTATTCTTATACAGAGAAATCTCTATAAAATCACAAAATACATGAGAACTAAAACTGGACTAATGGCAAAGTATATGAATAATAATTATTCCAGATTTGTATACTTTCACTATTTGACAGTACCATTGATTAATTGATGAGACATTCCTTTGATTTATTCTAAAATTTCACAAAACATAGATTTTTGTTAAAATTTTAAATAATAAACAAGGTTTGAGGGCAAAGCCTATGACCACTACATTTGCGGGTTTATATTAAAAAAAGAAATATTTATTTTTAATCAATTGAACATAAAATTCAAAATTATTATACAGTTTGACTTCACTCATAACTAAAGCACTGATTTATAGCCGATTATAACTTAGGAGTGTTGAAAAAGGCAAATTTGAGGCACTTAAAATTAATTCTCTAAAATAACATTATCAAGAACATTTAAAAATAAGACCCTTTATAATTTTGATAAATTAATAAGTTCATCCCTCTATCATTAGTATAACACGCTTTATCAGGTTCATTCTTAATGCTTTTCAAAAGGTACTGACCTATGGATATCCTTAACGTCAATATTTATAAACTTGTGAACAAACAAATTTTATAATGAATTTAAGTTTTAATTCATGGACATATTTTTTACATCGTCGTAATAATAAGCGCGATAAATAAAAACAACACCTTTAAATTATAACCCTTCAAATAGCCCCTATAAAAGTCGCTTTAAGAAAAGTTTAAGAAAGTATAACTAAACTTGCTTGATAATAAAGTGTCATTTTTATATGATCTTCTCACATAATACTATAAAATACTATAAAATATTTAAAAACCCATTAATTTATTGACATATTTTCATGTTAAAAATTATTCATGAATATATGTCAATAAATTAATCAGGGTTTGTTTATCATGATAAAATTAATCATTCATTTCATGAACATGGTTAAATAAAAGCTACACGTTATTATCAGCAAGCAAGTTAAACTAATTTTTCGTCGACTATTTTTCGATGACTTAGTCTTTTGCTTTGAAACGGTCTCTGAATCCGGTTTTAAAACAATTTCAATATTTAGTGAATCGCTTTTGAATACATGTTTTGTTGTCTCAAAACCGTCGAATGAAATGATTTTTGTCCGCTTTCTTAAGTTATATGAATTCAAAGAATTCATCGCAAATATTATTCAAATAAAAGCCTTAAGAACTTGTTTTAAGTAAAGACTTCACTCATATTTAGTTCAAAAATTTTAAAAAATCAGAATTCAATTTGAATTTAAACGTTTTTATTGTTTGAAATGAATTATAAATAACTAGAGATGGCTAAAAGGGTGGGGTACTCCGGAATACTCCCCCTGAAATCGAAAAATTGGAAAAATATTCCTCCCTGGACTCTAGGGTCTGGGTTTTGGGACTTATAATTAAGTTCACTTTTAGGGATTTTTTCATATTCGGGATGTTTTTTTCCGAGTATTTTCTGTAATATTTTTTAGGAACAAATTTTATTAAAACTTCAATATTTTGAGTAAAAAATAAATAAAACAAAAAATAATTGAATTTAAAGCAAAATAAAAGCGAAAAATAAATGAAATAATTACTGAGGAATGTGTCGGTCGATAATTTCAATTCCTTATTGAATAACTTGGATCTGCTCTTCGTTTACTTCACTTTTAACCTCAGCGTTGAAGAGAGCCATCAAATCTATTTGTTGTCTATAATTTTGATTACAAACAGCCATCAATTGATCATTGGTTTCGAACTCCGATGTAATTGTATTTCCATTAATGACTTCTCCATTGAAATGGTCGTCATTTTGTGAAACAGGCGTCACATTAGTTGTCGGATCAATCATTGGAGGCAAACAATTGACTAAATATTCAAAACTCTGATTCCAATCGAATTGATTTTCCGGTTTTTGTGTCTCAAATTCTGATTGTTTGGTCTCTGACTCTAAACTCCTCTCAAAAGTATTATTTTGAGAAAAGTTTTCTTCGATTTGAAAGGTATAGTTGTGATCGTATTTGTGCTCAATAGGACACACATCCCGTGAAAGTCCTTCAAATGTTGAATTATTCAATCTTTTAATACCAATCACTGAATCACTTTTTTCTGTGATAATTGGCTGAACGTAAAGAGTGGTCGGACTCTGAATGAATGCAAACGTTGTGTTCGGATATGAATTCGATCTAAAATTTTAAAATATATATTTATTTCATAAATAAGTGTCGACACAATTAGTGATAAATGCATACACTTTTCCACCAAAAGGTTTGATTATCGGAACAATTAATTGATTCTTCACTTTTTGCTTATGGCTCACTCGAGAGGTCTTATACTTTCGCTTTCGCTCAGCCTTTCTCTGTCGGGCCTCTAATGGGTTGTAATGATAATCTGTGAAAGAAATTTTATGTTCAATGAATCAAATTTAGTTAGGGATCAAAACCGGGATATTTCTGATGATGTGTCTTATAAGCCTCTTTCGCCATATTTTGATAATAGTCTTTGGCGTTTTGGTCCATATTCTTCCATTCGTCGCCTAATATTTTACTGATCTGTTTGTTTGACAAATTGCCAAACTTTTGGGCCAATACTTTGCGATATTGTTTACCGAATAACATAAAAGAATTCGGTGGCCGACGAATGCGTTTCTCTTCAATGGGAGCCACAGAACTTAATTCTGGAATCGTTTCCATTGAAAACCACAATCTATGGATTGATTTTAAAATCGCAAAAAATATCCAAAAGTTCTAAAGCGTTGAAAAATAGAAACAAAATATGAGTTCGAAATCGTGTCTCGCGATTTGTTAACCCCAAGTGTTGACTACTTTAGTCTATAAAAAATTGTTAACAAATTATTATTAAAATTCGACGAAAATTGTTATAAAATTAAAATTTGAGCCTTAATTTAAAGTTAATTAACTTTTAATCTATAAATACCGAACTGTTATTGATTTGCATTGAATTCAGTTATTATATTCAGAAAACAGTTTATATTAAAGTAATTATAATTTCAAAATAATCCTAAGTTTTGATCAAATGAAGACTTTTTGCTTCTTTTTAATGTATTTTGTTTTAGACTTTGAGTTTGTTTCTCACTCTGAATACAACAGAGAATCCAATTGTGAGCCACAATTCAAATTAAAACAAGTGTTTCGTTGGGGATTCAAATATATGTTTAAAGTTTACACAAATGGAAAGTCAATGGCTATAGACTTGAAAACTAATGAGACATTTGAAGTCGACTTCGATTTAAATCAATTTCAAACCATTTTTCCAGTGAATTATCCAAAAGGGTTACGAATTTTGGGCATTAAATTTGGAAAAGAGGTATTAAATCAGGAAAAATATTTAATTAAAATCTTTGTTTAGAGCAATGGATCGCTTGAAGTGAAGCTTTCAATTATGAAAATTAATAACAGATTGGATTCATTAGAGATATTCACAGAAAGAGAAATCATATTCGATGCCTACAATTGTGTTGTGAACGAAGAACTCAATCTATGCTCAATATTTACTAATTTCCCACAAAAAGAATTAAATAAAAATTTGTTGGCCATAACATCATTTCCAATAAGTCCTCAAAGAGATCCAAGAGTACTTGTTTATTATCAAGGTATTTACAATATGTTTAGTAAATTTTATTTTATTCTATTCTATAAACACTTGAAATTTTTTAGAAGAATCGAAAGGAGATGACTATCAATTGAAACGTTATGTACTAATCGGTAGAAAAGTGATTAGTGATGGAACTAACGCTTCAGAAATCAATTGGACTGTCGATGATTCCAATCCCGAAGCAAATATTGTTGCTCTCAATAAAAGTCTTAGTGTTGCCGCAACTTCTCTCGAGGGTTATTATCCAAAAGGAAATAACGTTTATATAAAGTTCTCGGAATATTTCGATCAACAATTCGGTGAAATAGTTATTCATATTACAAATGATTCAAAAATTTTAGAAATAGAGATAACAAATCAACAGTTTTGTCAAAATCCGACATTTACTACACATTCCACTGACAGTACATCAAAATTGCTGTCAACAGACACTTCTGAAGAATTGACTTCAAATACTGTTAGTATTACATCGGAGACCAAATCTACACCTAAAGTAACCTCTCCTTCAAAGAAATCAAATGTTCTGTTAATTATACTAATACTTGTGATCGTCGTTGTGGTCATCGCTTTGATGGTAGCAGTCATTTGGTGTATTTTCATTAGAAAAAAGGATAATCAAAATAAGGGGAGTACACAACCATCACAACAACCGACACAACCATCCCCTGGCGAACAACAGTCCGAAGCAAAACCACAAAATCAAACCAAAGCTTCCGAACCCCAAAGAATTTATTCTGAAACAGAAGTGTTGCAAACAGTGAGAAGTGATGATGATATCAGTCTTTCAACTAATTCCACCCCAATTACTACAACTGATGGCAATGAGTCATAAGAGGATTATTCACTTCATTATTCCGTTTAGTTTTCATTTAAATTCAACTTTTAATTGAAAATATTTCATATTAAAATATATTATTCAAAATGTATTTTAAAAGGAATTAAATACTTATTTCATATAATATTAAAGAATAAATATCTTGTAATTCAAAAACAAAGTATTGTAAG
>JAQFZL010000246.1:0-18954 GCA_034695685.1 Galumna lanceata
TATTTAAAATTTAAATTATTAGAAATACTTTACTTCTGTAAGTCTTGTGTTATGGAAATGATAGTCTATTTGATGTATATTTCAATTCTATTTTTTGTTGACTAATATTTTGCTCAAATTTTTCAAATAAATTCAATATTTAAACAACTCTTTGTTCAAAAGCGACTCAATTTATAACTTTTATTCGTTTCAATAAAAATATTTAGGATTTGTATTAAAACATTACAAAAGTTTAAACTTAAACAAATTATTTGAATGATTTGTTAGAAAATATTTCAAATTCTTTTGAATAATTAATATTTTGAACAAATTTCCAGAAAAAAATATTTGAATAATTGATGAGATTATGTTGAAAACAATTGCCTTAAAAGTGATGTAAATCTAATGATCCGACGAGTGTTGTGTCAAAACCATATAATATGAGATCAGAGGCTTTCAATCTTTAATTTAACACGAAATGATTCATTCAAAATCAATAATTTTCACACATAATAGTAATAATAATAATAGTTTTGATTCGATTATCTTTGAATTTTAGTCGAGAAGTGGAGCGCACTTAAAGCCATAGATATCTCATCGACATTCACTCCGTCAGCGAATTGCTCTCAAATCGATTGCACACCAAAAGTATCTGAAAGAATGTAAAGACAGACAAAAACTAATAAACATTTTGAAAATTGCGATACTTTTGAAAAATTTCAGTGAAAATGTTTTGAGTTAATATAAAAGCCAATTGTCTTCTCTTAATGTATTCAAACGAACTGACAGTTTATTCAATACATTATTTCGAATAAAACTGATAATCGAGTCATCAATTGTTTCATTGGAATGAATGCCTTCAATCCTTATCTAAAGGCCACGCATTGACTACTGATATAAGAGATTCTGACCGACGCTCAGCACTTGAATGTTGAGCCAAAGGATTCAAGAGTCAGATGAAAGAAAAATCAGGATTCATGTGAAACATTGGAAGGCATTAGTGAACTATTAAACTTATCTTTGAAATATTTTTTTCGTCAGCACTTGAAGGGAGAAGAAAAGGCTAAAACAAATCAGACAAACAATAAGATGGAGAACAGAGTCGGCAAAAGTTTAGCAAATCTGATGGTTAGTGTTATCGTTAGAATTTTATATAAACTAAATCTCTTTCACAATATTTTATTGTCAAAACTCTTTCTTAGGGCTTAAATCGCTATTTGGAGTCAATCCGTTGATAATTGAGTTCTCTTTCAATATGTGATCGCATTACAGATTAGTCAACGAATATAATATTAGCGGCGGAACCGACACACCATTCAAATTGTTTGCCATCTCTTCTCTTCTTCGTGTCTAATAAATAGTGAGAAAAAGAAGAAATCAATTTGCAATTGACTTAACACAACATCAATAGTAAGTCAAACGCCACTTAGTTTTGATACCAACAAAAACTGTTTCACTCATAGTTTGTTCACTATTTCATAATTTTTCCACAAAATTACTCGATTTAATGTTTAGCACGACTTTTATTCTGTCCTAAAATATAATTTAGTGTCTGTTCTCTCCTTTATTAGAAAATAAATTGCATTAAGTCATCAAATTTAGTTTTAATAATATCGAGTTCATACAAATCCTATTCTCAAAACAATATTTTAATTCAATCTTCTCTTTTTCATTACTATTTTCACCAGAAATTTAGAATCTCTTGAAATAAGATGTCTTAAACCAAAAGATCTTTACAAAGATTTCTCTCTTTTTTAATGAATCTCAAGACTTAAACCCTCTTTTTTATCTCCATATCAATGGAGCGAAAGATTTTTTATATGTTTTTCTTTTCTTTACGATTACTTTCAAGACTTAAATCTTATTATGGATTGATTTTGACTTAAATTTTTATATTTAATATTAAATTGAAATCAAATTAATTCAGATATTTGTTAAAATGACTGCATTTGTAAAGAAACTGTAGTTTTGCTTTTCCTCAATATATAAATGGATTAAATGGTATTGTATTCGCTTCGGCGCAAACTTTAAGACATTTCCCATTCGCTCTCTGTTATGGCTCTCTATGGCTCTGCTCTTAACTATCTTTTGCTCCTCTTTTCGGTTCTTTTTCTCAATTCTCTGAAAATTTGGTTTCGATATTACGGCACGTTTTGGGCACAACTTATATGCCATTCCTTCGGCGCTCATCTCTTCAAAATCAAGTGAACTCTTAAATAGAAAAGTTTGTCAAAGAATTGTTTTTGTGTTGTTTTTTGAGGTTATTTTTTGCCACAACTATTTCACGGGTGTATTGTCTCAAACTATAAATCACTTCAAGTTTTAATTAAAAAAAAGGTAACATTTTTTAGTTTATCAAATATTAAATACTTTACTCATTCTTTAAAAACAATTTTCTTACTTTTCATCTCATTTTATGCATTAAGTCTACGAAAAAGATTTTTCACTTTTGGCCAAACACTCCAAATGTGTTTATATTATATTACATCAGGTTTTCAATAGACTAAAAAGCTTTCCAACAAAAGAAATGCATCCCTTGTTCTCATAAAATGATTCCGAAGAAAATTTTTTCAAAAATAACTTAATTTAGTGTAAAATTTATCGATAATTTCAATTTTCAGGCCTTTTGTTATATCAGACAAATACTGAAATAATTTATGAAATTTTTTTTCAAAGAAATTATAAATTATTATAATATTTAATTTATTTCATACTTGAGATAGAAATAGGATTTAGAGTATGTCTCGAAAGGAAATTTATGTCAAATTAAAATCATTATAAATGACTTGTTCTTCTTGTATTCAAGCAAAAAATCATCAAAAACTCCATAAAAAGCTTGTTTTTGTTATTAATGATATTGAGAACAGTTATTCTTAAGTTAACCAAAGAAAAAGTGGCAACAATTGTGAAACCACTCTATCCTTAGTTTGTTGTTCAAAGTATTTAAAAACAGTTGTCTAAACCTAATCTAATTGAATGCTATTTAAAGACAAAAACACGTGAGAATCGCTTTGAGAGAAGACTCCCTCCGGTATTATCCAACAGTTGTAAAGACTTTTATAATAATAAATAATTTTTTTCATTTATTCGTTTTGAAAATTTAGTTGTTTTTTGTTATAAATTATAACTAATAATTTAATATCTCTTAACTAAAACTGAATTAACTCGAGTATCAATTCGTAAATATTTATTTATTTCTTTAATCTTTTTTTCAGTCGATTGATTCTTGTCTTTCCTTTTTATTCCGTTCCCTTTTGCAGTGTTTTCCCAATACATTGAAAGTCAATTGAGTTTTTAAAAGCAAAAGCAACTCAAAAGTCAATAATAATTGTGAGTGTTTTGGTCTTATCTAAAGAATATTCGTTGACTCAATGGCTGAATGTCTTCAATAATCAGACAGTTTTGCTAACAATTGCATCACTTTTGCAGCCGTACTGTTGTAGTGCAAAGTCAGCGGTGAAGACGACTCTGAATTGGTTCTCAACACTTGTGAGCTCTGATATCAGCGACAAAGTGCACACACCATAGCCTGCAATAACATATAAAAATAATATATAAGAAAAAGAGAGTTCTGTCTACACGTTGTTTGACAGCAAATAACAACCGAAAAGTTATTTTTTATTTCAATATGAGAATGAAAGCCGATTTTGTGCTCACATGTATTCAAGTGCTATGTCTTATCAAATCAGTTGTCAGTTCATGGGAGTCGTGGTGGACCTACGAAGGCATTTCAGGTAACAATTTAGAAGCCATACATCAAATATTTCTCTTTCGCCCAAAACTTATTTCGATTTAATGTTTATTTATTTTCATTTCCATTGAGTTTTGCCTCACATTTGTTCGCAGTTTTGATTCTAACATTTCTTATCGCATTTGTCCACATATTCTGCTCAAGAAATTAGTTTTTGCGACAAATATGTGTTGTTTTGCTTAGCCTACTGTATAAACTGGAGAGACATGTTTGCCATATATTATGCCAGTTATTGGATATTGTTGTCCAATATTTGTTTGTCAGAGATTAGCGACGATTAACTTTTATTAGTAATTATTTTCTCTTTATATAACTGTTTTTAATGACTTCTCCAAACGTTTAAATATCGAGCCTTTCGACAGATTTATTGAATCCTTTGTTTATTTATTGTTATGTGTTTTGTACTAAACTATAAGTAAATCTAATTAATCGCACAATTGTTTCGTTGAGATTAAACGCGATTTATAACCAGATTTGAATTCATTGCAATTTCCAAAAGAAACAAAAATCTCATCAAATATTCAAATTTTGTGAACCGAATGCCGTTAAGAGAGTCTCTAATTCTTGTAATGAAAAAAATGTTCAAAAACTGAAATATTCTTTGAGTTGATTACGATTTTCTTCACTTTATCGCATGACTTAACCCATTAATTAAAGCTAAAAGAATTTGATTAACTCTTATATTAGTTTTTTTATCTCATTTGAACGCCTCTTAAGCTAATAATTGTTATGTAAAACTCAGTTCTCTTTAATAAACTTCTAACGAAAAAACATTTATAGCGTTATCTGAGTTACAAAATGTTAGATCTTTTTTAGAGCAGGTGTTCCCTTTTCATTGCCTTTCCCTAAACTCAATCGACATTTTACTCAAACCAATAATCCTTTGGTTAAAAAGTTTAAGTCAGAGAATAAAAAACTGCAAACAAATTACTTAAACTTCTTTAAGAATATTCAGTGAATAGAGAGGAGAACTTTGCTGTTTAAGATCAGTACTCGAGAGCACAGAATGGAAACAACAAACATAGCAAAGGGAATCGTAACGATGGCATAAGACTTGCCTTTTTTGCCCTCACTATCGATTATAATCGATTCGAGAAATAAAATCTAATTATAATTGTGTGGAAACATTTGTTTTTGAAATGTAAAGCTCTGTTCAATGGATCGACTCTTACATTACATTACATCAGAGTTTGAATTCCTGTTATTGAAAGTCGCAATTTGTGTCACATATAGAGTGAAGTATACAAACTATAAGAACCAAAAAATTAAATAAATGTCTGAATATAAGTTCACTTAGTTTTCTATATTTCAAATTCAAACAAATATTGTTTTTATGTCTTATAAAAGAAAAATATGTAAAAACAGTTTATATAAAAATATCTTTACTTTATTTCGTATCATTTAATTGGAAGTCATGCGAAAACTTATATAAGAAAATGATTAAAAGGCATTTTATTTAAAGCAATGCATAATTCAATAAAACATCATGTTTAATTTATGGTTACATGTGATTCCACTAATATTTTACTATATCTCATAAACTACTGGAGAATAATGTCAAACAAAACTGTATTCCACACGAAATTGTTTTTTCAAAATCATATGATTGCAATGCATTTGTGTATCGCATGTCTTCTTTATATTTGTCATCTTTGAAGTGGAGTTTATGCCAAAATTCAATAACAATATTACAGTAATTCTTATTTTTATTCAATTCATTGGAAAATATTTGTGAGATTTTCATTATAAACAAATATCTTCCGATTTTTCGTCAATTGATTCTTGGTTTTTGTAATTCCTATCATTTGATTCTTTCGTCATATCTTTTCAAAAATGTTTAGAATTTGAATAATAATAATAATAATAAGGTTTGAGTCATATATTTGTGGGCAAACTTTCATATCATTAGCTATTGATTTAAGAGCTATTCCTTTAATGACGAGTGAAAAAATGGATAAATTATTTATATAATATATGTGTCGACATATGAGAGACTATAAACCAAAAGCAATCTCTCCTCTAATAATTGGCAGAACTTTAATAAGAGTAAAGGAATAGTATTGTAACAAAAATTTGTTGAATTTGTTGCTCAAAGCATTTCTTGTGTTCATATTTTCTTCGAACAAAATATGATTACAGATTTGGAGTCCAACAAAAGAATTGTATTATTCTCTCAACAATTTGCGATCAAAAGAAAAAAGAAATGCCGCCGACATTCACATACACTCACAGACATTCGCATTCACTTTCATTTTATTCTCTGACTTTTATTTTCTTGCCGTTACTATTGGGGATCAAAAACTTATAGCTTATCGTATGGGAGTTATATCTGTCTTATATTTGTTGGCTCACAATCTGAGTGAGACTCAGAATTATATGAAGATTTGATTCTCATAATATTCGGATATCTTATAATATTTCTCATTTATTCACCACTTATTGAGCTTTTAGGTTAAGAATGCCTTTTCTGGAGTATGTCTTCTTCTGAGCCATACATAGAAATCTCATTAAATAAAACAAGTGTCTGACAAAAGCTTAAAATTTAATTCAATTATTTAACAGAATTGAGGGAATTCTGACTCTAATTCCATTATAATATAATATAATCATAAAAATCATATAATAGAATATTAAAGAATATTATTATTATTATTAATATTAAGTCTGAACTAAGAAATGCTTTGCTTTGAAAAGTTCTCGACTTTTATGACCAGTGCTCTTGTGGTTCCCTATAGGGAATGTCTTATAGTTGAGTTATGAGCGTATAAAAAGCTGTGAAAAGTCGAGCAAAACAACAAATAAGAGAGAAAAGTAAAGTAAAGACAAGAATCGAATCGAAGCGAAAGAATATATTGTGAGAAAAGTGGACAGAATAACACAAATGCTTTTATATGTCTATTCGTGAATACAGAACTGTAGTCATTCCAAAGGGAATAGTTATAAGTAAAGGATAAAAAGCAAATAATACCAAAAGTGGCCACAATTTAGTTCCGCGTTTTGGGCTTTGGTTTGAGGTTAAGCCCTATAGAAAAATGTGTGAAAAAGGAGTTCCTCTCTTTCCGTTTCATTGCAAAAGTGAATCAAATTCTTTGACTTTTTCTAAATTTGGTTTCATTTTTCATAACTTATTGAGAAAAATATTTGATCTCAAAAAACAAAGAAATTTCATTGAAAAAGTGATGAATGACTTTAAATATGAAATGTTTTAGAAATACTCAACACTCGTCTCATGACTGAAGTCAACAAAAATGATAGGAATTGTTAAATATTAATCGAAATATTCTCTGTTTTGACTTTTCATACAATATTTTGACGGAATTTATTAAAAATATTAAAAGAGTCAATCATTTGACACTTAAATAAAAAAATGGGTTTCAATTCGAAGCAAATGTTTTGTAAATCAATATTTAATTTCATAGTTTTGTTACGAATAGAGTTAAAAAAAGCAAAAAAGAATTGAAATGAATAGCATATAATCTAAACTTTGATGACTTGTGAGACACAACTCAGCCCTAAGTTTCAAATTTTCATATTTCTGACTCTTATCTCTCAAAGAAGAGATGACTTTACTTTTAAACACAAAATGACAAAAATATACAAAACATTACTAACAAATAGTTTTTGTAGTTTTGATAAAAGCAAAGCACTCTATGAAACTTAAAGTGCCATCAAATGCATCCCTAATTCTCCACGATATGAAAATAAGTATGGACAAAGATGCTTTAAAAATATTATGATTGGATACACTTGCATTGCTTCTCAAGCATTTCCTTTTATAAACAATACTGAAATCATATTTCATTCAAAATCTTATTTGAGTCTCAATTTTATTAGCGTTTCTATCGATTAGTTTTATTAAATTTTTGTATGAATTCTAGCATTGCTTTCAAAACTCGTTTAAAATTTTTCATTTTTTCACTGATTTGACGGATAAATCAAAATCTTTATTCGAAATTCTTTTTAAAAATTTAAAATATTTTTAGTCTTTTAAATGAATAAAAATAATTTCGGGAAGTTTTCAATCATTTGTTGTAAACAATTTTTGTTGAACTAATCTCTTGAAGTTATTTGTAATTACGGCGACTGTAAACTATATTTGCTTTGGCTGTGATGTCAGGCGTCAAGTGTTGATCGGTTGTGGTCTTTGGTGGCACACGTCTGAAGTGGTGGCAATTTGTCTATTTGTCTGCTCAAAGATGACAGCAATACGTGATTAATGGGGGCCAATATTGGCGACTATAACCTATAGAAGGCTATCCTTACGTTAGTCGTCAATAGTATAATATGCGGTAATAGTATTAAAAAAATAAGTAAAGTATAGGTCTCGTATTACACGACAATTGATGGACTCCCACATAGTATTTGTCAGCACAACAAATGGTGGCCAATACAACACCTGAGACCACAAATGGTTAAACACGAAATGATAGCATTTAATGCCTTAAGGCTTGAATTTGTGTCCATTTATTGAATGAATTACTTCGACAATAATAGTTTGTTATTGTCTTTATTCTTACTTTCTTTGCTTTCAGTTAACCCGTGTTTGGATAAAAACCAACTCAATTTATATGCGCTTAGGATTGGCTTTAAGTTCCAACAAAACTTTATTATTGTCTTTCATTCTTTGCTTGAGGTCTACCGTTTCCACCAAATTATCTTCTTTTGTCTTTTATTTGCAATTATATTAAATGCAATAATGGCTTAAACTTTATCCTTTTGGGAACAGCTTTGCGCCCATTCCTTACAATATTATGCATATTATACCCAATTGTTATGAAATTGTTTGGCGTTATTTGAGACCAAGAATTTTCTAATAAACATTACTAACATTTTTGGCATTACTTTAGGCCCAGATTTCTGGGGACGACTCAACCCTAAATGGAGTCTATGTAGCCGAGGACGACGCCAATCACCCATTGATATAAATCCTCAATTATTACTCTTTGACCCTAATCTACACCCGCTTCAGATATATGGCGATTATGTAAGTAATATCAAATAAACAATCCTTTGCTCCACAGTCTCAATGCAATATCAAATAACAAAATAAGCATGTTCATTCTCTCTCTAATATATCGTTCATATATTCATTAATAGGCAAAAAATATCGTAAAATCTTTATTAATGATATGAAAAATATTATAAATGTTTTCAGACGAAAGATTTCATTCATTAGAGATAAATATAAACTTTTGACTAATTATTTTTATTTGCAAAACGTAAAATTCGTCGACTGAAACAAAAACATTTAATCCGTAAACGCTTTTGATTGAAATGTTTAAATGACTGAAATGTAATTTATAGTAAAACTTATGAACAGATTATATCAGTTTTTAAGACAGATATTAGGAATAAAAGTCAAATGAATTCAATTATTTTTGTCACTTCTGTTGATAATAAAAGCTATACAATGAAATGCGTAGAGAATTGTTGTCAAAAGAGGTACATCTCGTTTAATAACTAAAGTAATCAATTAAATGCATAAAATCAGTGGAAAATTGCATAGTTTTTATGGATATTTATTTTGTCATATATTTTATATTAAATATTATTTAAAGAGAATAATGTTTTCTGTTATTTATTGTCACATTTGTGGCGATATAAAGAAAAACTAATAAATTTCATTTCGTGGTCATATATTTTCATATTTTCATTCTTTCGTTTCCTATTATGTGGTATTGAAAACGTGATTCAAATATTTAGGAATTCTAGTATTGCTTTCAAAACTTGTTTAATATTTCACACTTTTTACTCATTTTGCGAATGAATCAAAACTTATATAAATTCTTTAAAGTTCTTTGAAATCTTAACTCAATTTTTTACGTTTAAATTAAATTTGTTTCTAAATAACAAACAAAAAGTTTATCGAAAACTTTTTATAAAATTAGTATAAATTTATAAGTTTATGAAAAGTTCAAAAAAAGTCACTCAAAAGTACTGACAATAATTTAATAACTTTTATACTTAAAGCATGTTTTGCCGCAAAGCACTGAATCTAAGCAAAGTTTTTGGTTAAAACTTTTAACTTAAAACTCATATGAAATATAAAACTATTGTTTAAACTAAATTCAATGGCATTTGTATTCATTAAATCAGATAAGTGGTAATCTTCAGAACTCTGGTAGGGGTATACTATTCCATGTGAGCCTTAACCGGTCAGTCATCATAAGTGGAGGTCCGCTATCATATCAGTACACACTTAAAGAAATAGTGTTACATTATGGACGTGAAAATGATCGGGGATCAGAACATACTATTAGTGGTCATCAATTTCCTGCCGAAATTCAATTGTATGCTTTTAATTCCCAATTATATGCCAATTGGACGGCAGCTCAAAGTGAAGCTAATGGTGTAGTGGCTATCGCTATACTGATAGCACACACACAACAATCGATTGGAGGGAACGCACAGTTGAAACACATCACTCACACTCTCAAGAATATTACTGCCAGAGGTATGAATACCAGACTATTATTCACTAATAATTGTTGAATCAGACATTATTTTACTTCTATTAAAAGTTCATTTCATTTCTCAAACATAAAATTTCCGCAATTAAATCATTAAACTATTAAAATCTACATTAAGAAAGTTTTATAAGTTTGATAAGTTTATGCCAATTAATGTCAATGAAAAGTAGAAATTCTCATTAACTTGACCAAGTTCAATAATTAGCTTTAAAAGGCAATTAAAATATTGAAAATAATTTAGAATTTTTGTTTCTTTGCTTATCATTTGTTTTGATAATTAACGCTAACTTACTATTCATTAGAATTAAAAAATACAGTAATTTGACGAATGACTCAGAATTAATGTTTGCAATGAATATGTTTAAGTCACGAAACAACACAACTCTATAAACTGTTATAATTTATTGCGGATTATATTTCATTATGTTTTAAATGATATAAATTTTAAATGGAATATAGGCTCACATTTTAATTGACTTTTCATTAATCAGATATTAATTGAGGAAAAGTCAACTTTAGTTGAATTTGTATCAATTGAATGCTTGTTTAATAACGAAAGAGATTTTGTCGAATAGAAGAGTAGAAACATTTTCCAAATCATTAAATTTCAATTGTCGAGAGTGACAACCAATTCAGAACTGCATTCTGTGCGGATAAAAGTCCAATGAAATAATTATCGAAATGATAGCGTAAGAGATTCATTAACTTTGATTACTCTCTTGAAAAGGTGACACTCAATGGATTAGTTCTGTTAGTGTTCGCGAATTGTTGCCAACACTGAAGCACTACATAACATATGAGGGTTCGCTAACACAGCCTTCATGTCACGAAACTGTCACTTGGATTATACTGAATAAACCAATTTATATGACTTTTCATCAGTTCCATCAGCTCAGGACAACAATGCATAGCGATGGACACGGGGACAACTTTAGGCCAAAACAGGCCATCAATCATAGGGCCATCAGAACCAGTATAAACTTTCAAGTAAATTTCAGTTTCAATTATATTCAAAATGATCTTGTTCATTATTGATCATTATTCTCAAATGCAATTATTTTTAAATTGAGTTTCGCACAACTTTTCTCAAAACAAATCAAATTTAAATCAATTTTAAGTCAAAAATTTTTGCAAAACTTTTGAATTAATTAAGATTTAAATATTGATGAAAAGGACAACAAAAGAGCGAAATGTGATTACATTTTGATAACATTCGAAGATTTGTTGAGATGATATCAACCATTTTAATGAAACTGAAAAGTTTCCTCTTCTTATCGATAAATCCGATCACGTCTTTCATAAAACGTATCCCTTTTCTGACGCAAAACATTTGACAACACTTTTTGTTCAAAATATCATTTTTTAAAATTTCTTTCTTTTCACACAAAAGAGAGATTTGATTGCAATAAACCTTATTATTAAAAATTTGATCAAAGAATAGAAAAATCAAAGGAAAGCTCTCAAAGAAAACTCCAAAACAGGAATAGCCATAATTCCATTATAACTTAAAGATAAAATAGTAAACCTCTGAGAGTTTTGAACTTAAAATTGTTTGTTTTGCAATTAAGCCAATGAAATATCATTATATCATGCAATTAGAGTATTGCAATCAATATGTAATTACTAGTGATTTAAATCGAAAAACTTTTTAAATTAATTCCTCATTAATTCTTTAGTCTTGTGTTAGTAAAGTGTCTTTGGATGACAACTAATCTAATAATGAATTCTTTGTTTGGTTTTAGTTTTGCCGAAACTTTAAAATTTATGAAAACATGAATTTGAAGGGATTTTAGACACTGTTTATTGATTTAATTACATAATACAAAGGATTGCCTCAGAGTATGATTAAGTTCATGAAACTTAGGGTTCTGGAGATGACAACATTTTCGTTGTTTTGTTCGTATCTTATAATCTCTTTTACTAAGTTTTCGTTATTATTCATAAGAAATTAGTGACATATTTGTTATGTTCAGCACTTAATTATTCTTAATTATCATTAGTTAATCAAAATGTAATCAATCATTTGTAGGAACAAACTAATGAAGTGAGCGTTGATCTAAAGAACAGTTATCAGAAGAAGAGCTCGTTTTGTAGTATGGAGAGGTCAATGATGTATAAAGGTTTGCACTCATATTTCTTAATTAATCAAAACTCATGTAAAATAATGTCATTTAACTGAATTTTATGCTTTTTTAGAGCGTTTTGCTAATCAATAGACTCTTCGGCAGAGTATTAAAAGATGAGAGAAACGATAGAATAAAAAATGGGCCAAAAATTGCTATAAAAGGGTCTCTTTATAGCGAAGCGAATTTTTTTTTACTGAAAAACATTAAAACCTTATCAGTTGTTAGTATAGAGTTAGGCTATTAAGCCCTGAAACTGAGATACTTTGTTGGGCACAAGTATCACAAGTATCACACATTGTTCGCACAAATGGAGTTAACACAAACACTTGCTATAAATATATCGGAGAAAATAAATTTTATGCAACATATCTGTTGTTCAAAAGAGTTCAGAACCTTTTATATAAACTTTTATGAAAGTTTGACTCTAACTATAATTTGATATAATATTGTATAAAGAGTGCGAAAGGCAGGGCATAAAGGCATCGGACAAATAGTTATGTTCTCTTTATAGTGAATTATATTCACTCTTAAGTCCATCTGCTGCCAGAATACAGGCAAAGGCAGGCGCTGGCAGTGGAGGGGTCCGAATATAACTAATATTTTGTGCTTTACTAACAAAACTCTATTTTATTCTCCGATCGCAGCAAACATTAAATCCAATGAAGAGGCGAAGAATGTATTATAGATATACTCTTTTCTACGCAAATATGTATTCCGGAGTTCCGAAAGCATCAAAAACATCAATAATACTCTTGTGAACACTTGAGACCAATTTATTGTTTAGAATATCTTCTCATATATACTTCACTAATATTTGGGATCAAATGATAGCAAAACCAAAACCAACTGAACGCTCGATCTTTCAATGCATTTGGAATTCACTGGAAATGTATCCCAAAACTTGTTGTAAGTTTTGTTTTTCATATTTTTTTAATAGTATTTCACTTTTCATAGTTTTGATATTTCATACGAGACTTCAAATTAAATTCAATAAATTATTTGAAATTCTGTTTTTGTTATGATTTTCATGAATTTCAAATATAATGACTTTGAAAGCAAACAAAATCTCCACTGAGTTATGACTAAACTTTTCATCTTTTCATCCCTTTTATCGATCGTTATATTAATTTTTGGTCGTCTTTTAAATGAAAATAAGAAATTCCTGACATTATTGGCATTAATGGCATAACTAACAAAAGCGTAATAAATATATGTCTCTTTTCACTGAATTAATCGCAATTCTATAACAAATCGGTTTATATTAAAATATATATAATATTATGAAATATAGAAAACAAAAATATTTTTCTTCAAATTTTGAACAAATGATTGCAAACTGAGATCCAAAACAATCAAAGTTTGAGAATATTCTGTATTTTAATGAAAACGCAAACATCTGTCCCACGAATTATTAACTCTAAAGCTCTCAAAAAATTGATTTTCAAAGTGAAGACTCCTTTGTCTTCAGTTATTAAAAATGAAAGTCTGTTTATCAGTCATTCGGTGCTAATAGAACTCACGCACCGATTATTTCATAAATTCTTAATTAAAAGAGTCATCTCTTTATGTCTCCTCTTTTCTATTCTATAGTTTTTTAACTGAATGTTATGTCATATCTGAGTGCAAATGAGACCGACATCTGAAAGCCAGTCACTCATGTCTTCTTTGGTTTGAATATCTTTCTGTATATTTAATACTAGATTCAATTGTGTGCCGAATCCCTTCCCCTGTGCCAGACCTCAGTATCATTGAAGCTATCAGTGCTATACCAGTACTCATATACTCTCTCGTGGGGTAATTATTCGCAATCAATTCGTAAGCCTTCCCACTGAGCTCAAGCTTAAAGAGTAGAGTCAATCGACGCCAAAATTAATTAAATGTTAGACTCCTTTTTGTAGTGACAATAAAAAGACTGAAATTTCAGTTCGTATTATAGTTTGAGAAAATGTTTGGCTGTGTTTGGCATCGGATAACAATTGATATTTTTAAGAATAATGACACTTCTCTTCATACAAACCATTTCCACGAATATATTCACTTCTTCCAAACACAAGTCTAAATAATTACTGACGAAAATCAATACCATCTTTGGCTCAGATTTTCTTGAAGTCCTTTTTTTAATGAAATCAATTAATGACGAAAAACTATACTTTTCTGATAAGTTCCGATAAATTACTGGAAAATACAATTAATTCATTTTAGTATCGAATTCACATCGAATTTAAAACTTTTATTCTGTTCTTCAATCTATTAATTACTTAAAATAAAAACAAAGTTTAGGTCCCTTTTATATAATGTCATAAAACCTCATGAATTTTATTGATGACAATTTTATTTTATAAGTCTTGTAAGTCTCACTTCAATTATACTTTTACTTCAATTACTTTTTCAATCAAACTATTGCTGTGGTTTGAGATATCCGTAAAACAAAATTTGTAGTTATCATCGATGAAGACATCCATATATTTCAACAACAAAAAAGTTTTATTGCCTGAAATCACGCGTATTTACAATAACTCATTGAATGCAGGCATAGGTTTTTGGTAAATATCGAGATATTTATACAATCGATTCGATTCTATTGTTATTGTAAACCATTAGTCCCATTATCTTTGATTGTTGTTATCCATCATATTCTTTAGAAATCAGTCATTTGTCTCATATTCAGGTAATTAAAAGATAAATATTTGTTGAGTTCACTCTTTTGTTCAAAACTTATCTCTTTTAATGTTTGGAAGTAATAGTTTATATAATTTGATTAAATTCAGTAATCTTTAAATAAATGAAAACTTAAGAGTTTTTTCGATTGATTTGAAGGTTTATCAATACCTTATCCATCTATTTATGTCTATTTATATCATTATCTTTAAAATTGATGTATTCTTCAACAATAAAGTGTCATCCGTTGAGTTTCACACGTAATGTGACAGATATTGATATAATGGCATTGAATACATGAAAAACATAACTGGAAAGGCTTTGTCTGTCTTATGGAAAACTGTTAAATATTTTGATTGATTAGAATTGAATTCAGACAAAAACAGTACAATTTATTCGCTTTTTTGATCAGAATTTGAACTGTTGGAGAAGAAACTGATCAAATATTGATCATATGACCATGCTTAATCTTCAATATAAGATGCTTTTGTTCATTTTTCAAGTGTTTTTATATTATTTGATAAATTAAATTGTGATAAAAAATAAATTTTTCTAATTCTATCTGAAAGTAGTGTCCAATCAAAGGGATGGATAACTGGTAGTCCTCAAAACTGATAACGTATTTTGTGTTACATAACGATAGTATCAAAATATTTGTGTTAATAGACTGAAGTGTATCTCAAATAAGAAAATAACAAAAAAGAGAAAATAAAATATAAAATATAGTCTAAAAAATCTTCTGACAGTTAAGTTCAGTTCAGTTAAGTTTAGTTTATTTTTCTGTTGAGTTTTGAGTTAAAAAATTCTTTAGAGTAAGAAAAGAGAGAAATATTTCATTTGATATTATTTGCCAAAACTTTTTCTATATTTCGTGATGCGATTCAATTTGATTTTATTATTGATTATATCGTTGGGCAGTGTCTCTAATGCTGTAAGTAATGCCACTTTTGGTCTCATCTGACATACAATTTATTTATACCATAAAAAATGATTACATAAAACACTGATAGCTCTGATAGTCTTTCATATCATTTACTCATTAATTTCATTATTCATTTATTATTCATATTTTATTCACTTCAACAGACAATTAAGAATTGAATTATGAATTGCTTTCAGTGATCTTTCAATAAATTATCTCTAATTTATTACTCATTTATCATATTTTGTCAAAAGTCTTGTCAAACATTTCAAGTAATTTAACTGTATTTCCAATACTCTACTCTTCCATAGAGTAAAAGATTTAAATTGCAATCGTTTTGGTGGTCAGAATGTGGCTCTTCCAGTGAAGTCATCCAGATACAATCACTTCAACTATCACCTGATCCTATCGTGATTCCCGGCAATGTCTCATTGGAATTGCAGGCATCGGCCTCTCTATCAGAGAACTCACCCCTTCCGGTAAGTTTGTGTCCATTTATAACAATTTTAAATAAAATTATTTAATTTTATTAGATTTTATTCAAATAAAAAATAAGATTAAATATTGGGTGACTTAACTTAACTTAAACTCAACCTATAATACAATTTTGAGGATTGATTTTAAAATAATTTAATTGAAAAACTTTTAATTTATTCTATAGTTTTTTCGGTAAACATTTTTCTGGAATTTTATCTAATTTATAGAAAAGTTAGTATTGTTTTAGTCCTGTCTTTTCAATAATGTTTAGACTTTTCTATTACTAAAAAAAAGTTTTGTTTAATGTTTTCAAAGTTAGAAAAAGGGACTGAAATTGTTTGAGAAATTCGTTTTAATTTATATGCAGTTTTGAATTGGCTTTTATTCATTTGAAGAGCAATTACTTCTTTGCGACTAAACTCTAATTCCTGTATTCCTCGGAGTGTTTTTCTATTTAATGAACTTTCTTATGCTCTGACAGTAATTAACTTTTATTTGCTAAAAAAGTATTCATTATTCCATTTGATGTTATGGTTGAACGCCTTTTTTAAAACCAGTAGTGATCCCAATCTTTTCGGTGTTTAATCTTTTTATTTGCACCGAAAGACAGCGATTGATATTTGGAGTCAAGTTCTGTCTCTTTATAGACAAACATAAGTTGAAATGGTTTTCAGGATTTCACACTTAAATTGAACGATAAATTTCGATAACAGCGACCAAACATTTTATCTGATTTCTCTTTATTTGAAGCTATAATTTGTGGATCAATTCTTTGTTAATTAGCGCTCATTTTTCTCTTTATTTTCCTCCCATTCCTGTGATTGGGAACTACAGCTCTCACTTACAGTTAAGAAAAAGGTGACATTTTTCTGGGTGACGATCCCTTGTATTAACGGCACCGGCAGTTGTGATTACAAAGACTTTTGTGCACTTCTTCCGATACCTAATCCATGTCCGACATCATTCAAGACTCATTCTATTCCGTGCGAGTGTCCCATCAAATCTGATAATTATAATCTGCCACTGAGTCCAGTATTTACGATAAACTCGGGATCAATTCCGTCGTGGTTAGAATCTGGAGATTACAGGCTTCAGATCAAAGTTAATGATAGCTCTGACAATGAGATCCTGTGTCTCGACCTCTCACTCTCTGTTACAACAGATTAATTGATGAGATTATTATTGCGTCGCTTTTTCTAATTTTGTCGAAGAACTCAACTTTTGATAACATATTCGCCGAATAACAGATTAATTAGATTTTATACTAAAGAATATATTTGTTGTCATTTAATATCCGATGTATTTAATATCACTGTTAATATCAAACTAATTCTATTGACTTTTCTAATATGTTCTCAAATATATTTCAAAACTTTAATCAATAATTAATAAAATGCAAGAATTTTATGAAACATTTCGTGTTTTATTCTTCATATAAATTAATTAATAATTAATTAAAAGTTATTTAATTTATAAATTAATATTAATATTTGATTAAATTTGAAAATTAGATTAACTAAAGTGAAGATCATTTTCTTGATTTAATTTAATACTCTTAGAGTTTAATCCTCTGAAAAGACTAATAAAACATCTGCTCTTCAATGAAATTCTGCGCAAAACTCTTAAGACATCAATTGTTGTTTAGCTCTAATCCGTCGATCTTTAGATATCACTTCAGTTTAATTAACACAAATGAATATTAATTGCAGGGATTTCAACTTTGATTACTCTAAACAACAGTAGAGCCCAAAAACTTTTGTTCAAAAAAAACTTATTTTAAGACAATTTTTGCTAAATTGAAAAAATCCATTGTTTGGGGTTTTGTCGACGACTGCGTAAACTATTCGCTAACAAATAATAATTTATCGTTTGCTTTACATTATATTATTTTTCACAGCCATTGTGTTTAAATGTTCTTGAAATAAGGAACTAGGTCATTTATAGGCCTTTAAAATGAAAATTTTTTATTGAGGCTTTAGGAATGTCTTTTAAACAAAGGAAACGATAGATTTAACTATTTTGCACTCTATTTGTATTTTAATTTTCATCGACATATTAGAAGAATTTTCGTTTTTTTCAGCCATTTTTAAAGAATTTTTCGCGATTTCTGTTTATTTTAAATATTAATATTTTTGACAAAATTTTTTAACTGAAATACAATTTCCTGAATTCCCTTTAATTTTTGATTTAAAAATCAGAAAAGGTGATGAATCGCATATTTTGAGTGATTTTGATTTATTACCAATTCTTGTGTTAAACTTAAAAATAGTTTTGAACAGAGATCGCCAAAAGGCAATTTTCTGGAATATACGGTATAATATACCGTATATTATATACCCTTGGCATGAAAAATCGGCAAAATACTGGCAAATTACTCCTCCGAGTCGACCGCGAAGCGCAAGGTCAGATACCACTATGTTTTTCAACATAAATTGCAAAATATTGACAAAATAATTAAACAAAAGTATTATAGTTAAACTATTTTATAAATTTAAGGCTAAAATGACTCTTTTTTGAAAGAATTACTCAATAATTGAAGGAATAAATAATTTTATTAATTTATATATTTAT
>JAQFZL010000247.1:0-18950 GCA_034695685.1 Galumna lanceata
TTTATAAAATAATAAAAAATATTTTGTAAAACAAATATTAATACAATTATTCACCGAAAATATTGTTATATAAACTGTAGTACACATGTATGACAATATTGTTTTTAAGGGGAAATTACTGATTGTTTTACTCAAATAATATTCTAATCCAATAGAAAAGACAATTGTTTTCAAAGAGTCAATCATTAGATTTGATGTAATAATTATTTGAAGAAATGAGAAAATCCTTTGTATTTCTCGTTTGTAATACAAAGAAAAACTTATTTTTTAAATAATGGAAATACCTTGGCTATTTTTTGTTATCTGAACTGTCTGCTATCAATCTTAAAGAAATTATTAAAGTGCCTTGGACATTCCTGTCAAACATTCAATAGAAAAATAAGTGAATATTTAGGACACAAACTATGATATAAAAGGTAATTATTCCAAAGAAATTACTCATTAGAAAGATATTCATGACTTTCAGTATAATTTATCAATGATTAATTATCAAGTACAATATTTATCTTGGTCATGATTAAATAAGGACAAAAATGAGTAAAACAAAAAATTAGCATAAATCTCAAGTTAACAAGATATTAATAATTCATTGATCTTTATTAGCAATTAGTGACAGAATGAACTACTGATGAGCACAGCCTTTGATGTATCATAACTTATGAATCATAAGATGACCAAATTGTCACTGGATTTCAAGTATAGCTTTTCAAACATATACTCAATAAACAAAACTTTTCAAACAATTGATAAGTTGTTTGACTCAACAATAATTTCCGATTCAAAACTTCTTAAGGTTTAGTACATAAGACGGACTCATATAAACAAAAGAGAACTCATATGTAATATAAATATTCAATAAAATTATTGGAAAAAAGTGTTAATTTTCACGAATCAAACTTTTATATCTTTTACACTAAACTAGCAATAGATGAACGTCTCATCCCTTTTGGCCTTCGATTCTAAGAGTATAAAACTTTTCCCAATATTTTTCATTTACTTTTCAACTTCTCTTTAAGACAATTGAATGCAAACATAGTTTAGTTGATAAAAGACAGAAGTATTTCACTTCTTTACTGAAGTTTTTATTATTTTATTAAATGCTTTTAATTTTAATAAATATTAAATAAATGGAGAAAACCATGAAGTCGTCAAATATTGTAATTTTAAATCCATTGTTAAACTTCTATAATAGTGTCACTAATATGAAGCCAAATGTCACCACTTCTGAGTTCTTCCTATTGAGGTATGGGTGCACCGAAATATTCATAATAGTCAGCGCATACCTCCTCTTCACAAAAGTGGTCGGACCTAAACTAATGGCCAACAAAAAGCCATTTGATTTGAGACGAACTCTATTAGTATATAACATATTTATGGTATGTCTGAACGTCTACTTCTTCTTCTCGTCAATTATTGCCTATGAGTTCGGGGCGGCTCTACTCAACTTCAAGTTCCCATCAAATGAGGCGCCGGTCACTATTGGAGACCAGCGCCGACTAACTTTCGTCTACTGGTATTTTATTTCAAAAATAATTGATTTGTTGGACACCTTATTCTTCGTTCTTCGGAAAAAGCAGTCACAAGTGACTGGACTTCATGTCTATCACCACTCATCTGTTCCATTGTGTGTATGGTTAGCCGTATATTATGCGCCCACCGCTGGTGTGAACGGCATATTCCCAATACTAAACTCTGCGGTACACGTCTTGATGTATACCTATTACGCACTGTCGGCGTTCGGGCCATCTGTGCGAAAGTATTTGTGGTGGAAGCGATACATAACCCAGATCCAATTGGCTCAATTCGCTATATTCTTGTTATATGCGCTCACATATCTAATCAAACAGAGGGGTTGGCCTACATTCCTGGTCTGTACATCAGTAGCACAGCCTCCGCTCTATCTTCTTATGTTCAGCTTATTCTATGTGAACACATACCGCAAAACCAGTGCTAATAATCATAAGAGTTGCCAAAAGATGCCAATCAATAAAAAGTCTAAATTTGAATAGAATTAAGTCATAAAACATTTATTTTATTTTCATTTTTTAAATGAGTTTTAAATCAAAACTAATTTTAATATTTTATTGTATTTATTATTCCCTCAAAAATATTTAATTCAAATGTTATGTCATTTCAAAAGAAAATGTATTTCCACTTAATTTCATATAATTTCCCATTGAATATATAATAAAGTTATCATTGCAATAGTTCATTGAAGCAAGACCAATTAATTCCATTCGGCTGCTTCTCAATGGTTTCAATGGTTATTCTGTGCTCTATATTAATCATTTGATTACATTTTTAGGGGGAAAACTATTAAATAACAAAATAACAGACAAATTCAATGCCAAAACAATCTAGCACATTCTTTGATGAACAATACCATTGTGTAAGTGATTTGATTTATATTATTATTTTAAATTTTAAGTATAATTTTTGATTACGACTAAAATAGGGCTTAAATTTGAGTTAATTATTGCTTTAATTATCGGTTTTAATATTCCGTTGAAATATTTCCTTCAATTAAATTACAATAAATAAATCGACAGTATTTTAGGGCAAAAAAATATCTTTTTCTTTGATATTATATATCCATTAATTAACTATTGAATAGTTTATTAAACTCTTCCTGGAGTTAATGAAAGTTTGCAAGTTCATTATTTCAAAGCTTTAAGATTAGCAAGATCAAATAAACTCACCATATATTTAATATTAAATAAATAATCAAAAGTCAATGACTTAATGATTAGTTTAAATACATTTATTATTAATAAATTATCAATAATTGAAAGTAAAATTACATGTTTATATTACAAACACAATATTGTAATATTTTATTCAAGACAATTTCCAAAGGCTATAGTTGCTTGCTCAGTTTAACCTTAGAGAAAATAATTGGCAACAAATAGACAGAAGAGATATTCATTATAACCATTTGTGTAAAATTTATTGTCTTAAGACAAACAAATTCATAACTTATGTCAGTTTGGGATCCAATATTCAAATACCAGTCCTTCAAACACAGAATATGTTCATTGTTTTACTCCTAAACTGTGAAAAAGGATTTTTGCGATAAAAAAAATATTTGCAAATTGTTTTCAAACATAATATGAGTTATGAATCGTTTTATACTTATTTGGCACTGGAAGTCAATAGCGCTTAAAACCTGTTTCAAGTATTCCGAAGGACAGTTAGCTCTCACCTCAAGTCTTGAATGACATTAAATTTACTTTTTTTCTGTTTAGAAGAGAAAAAAAAATACTGTATTTTCCCCCCCATTTGGCAGAGAATTTGTGGGCAAAAGACATACATATTTCTTAATGGACTTCCTCTCAACAAAACGATTTATTAGATTGTATTTCGAGAGACAAATAAGACATAGATTTCCTTCAAATAAGGTTAGACTCAATGGAAATAAATATTTAAGCTTTTAGTTGATTGTGATTTTCCTAATCTCTATTAGACTTCACGAGAAAAGCCCTCAAAAAGTTTTCTTTTCGAATACTGTTAAGTATATTCTCTGGTATTTTAGGCAAAAGACATAAACATTTTGCGATAAATAGATTTTTTTTACAAAACTGTAACAAAAATTCTATTTTTATTCAGTGCTATAACTTTCGGGCAAATTGTATATTATTTGCTCAAAATAACAGCTCTTCCATCGGTTTGAATAGTTTTTGCTCAAAGAACTCATCTAAACCTTAAAAGTGATGGAAACCAACTCTACAAGAATGCCGTCGGAATACCATTCCTCGAGTACTGGTCTATACTATTATGTGTATCAGTATTGGCGAGAAGTCGGTGATTATCGGACAGCAGACTATCCTCTCATAAGGGATGGCCCGTGGCTTATGTTGACGATTATGATCAGTTACTTTATGTTTGTGAAAAAGATTGGTCCCAGTCTTATGAAATCGCGACAACCATTCGATTTGAGAGGAGTTATGCTGTTCTACAATACGGCAATGGTTTTGGCCAACGCCTACTTCTTCATACAATCACTTCAATGGATCAAATATGGAGCGGCACTACTGGACTTCCGATTCCCATCCAAAGATGATTACTCGCCATCAATTCAAGAGCAGATTTTCTCATTTTATTTGTATTACATCACAAAATTTGTTGACTTATTGGACACAATATTCTTTGTTTTACGGAAAAAGTACTCACAAATAACAACACTTCACTTATACCATCACACGGCTGTTCCCATTCTGGGTTGGATGACATTCTGGTATAGATTTAACGTGCCGTCGATCACACTGTTCGCTCTACTCAACTCATTTGTCCATGTTGTTATGTACAGCTACTATATGCTGGCCGCCTTCGGGCCCACAATACAGAAGTACTTGTGGTGGAAACGATACATAACCCAACTTCAGTTAATCCAGTTCTGCGTATTTGGTTTCTACGGCACTCTTGTTAAGTGTTTTCACACGGGTTACCCATCGTTTGCATTCTGGACGGCATACTCCCAGTCCCTTCTCTTCTTCTATATGTTTATTAAGTTTTATTTTCAATCTTATTGTCAAAAATCAGTAAAAGAGTCGAAACTGAATTGAATTTTAAAACAAAATTATTATTATTAATAAAAATATAAATTTTATTTACAATCGATTGATATCTCAAACAAATCTCAATAAAAAACAATAGAATTGTTTTTATTATTAGTCAATAAAATAACTAATAAATACTATTTTTGCTCAAATCTTAATTGTATTTCAATAAATCGCATATTAATTACTCACTCATTAGAAGTAATTTCCCACATTAGTCATGTTCAAGGTCATCTGGTCCAACATAACTCTAATTCCAAGTAAAGTTCAAGGACAAACTAAACTTGGAAACTTTATTTACCATTATTGGTTACCATTACAATAAAGCCTTATATTCTTAAATGATCTAGCTAACTTTAACAAAATACCTTGATTACTCGGAAAACCCTGTATTTCACAATGTTATCAAGTTAATTTTAAATTACATTATTCTAGCAATATATGATTCAAATGTGAAAATCGAAAATAATATTGAATTTCAATATTTTTTATTTACTTTTCGTTTAATCGACAGAAAATGTTTTATTTGTTTTTTATGGAAAACTAAAATAAGCGCTAATTTATTAAAAAGTACTCAAAAAGTACTTTAAAAACAAATGTTTTTTATCAAAAGAGTATATTGAAAGTGAAATCAATTATAAATATCGAGTGAAAGTCATATCTATTTAAACAAAATCTTTAAAAGTTCTCGAAATGATGCGAAAATATCGCGCCTTCCCTTCGGTTGAGTGTCTCACAGGCCTGTTGTACACCGGCAGTCATAAGCCCCGGTCCACAGCTAAACACACCCACTCTTCCCACCTATAATTCAAAGTGATATTTAATTCTTGAATAACAGTAAAAGTGTTATAACCTCCGGATGTTCTGATTGTAATGAGTCGAGGAATACCTCGAAATTAGGTCTTCCGAAATGGGTTTTGGCTTTTAATCCGGTAAACAAACTTCTATTGGATATCCTCTGGAAATGTCGTTCACAGATATACTACAAAAAGAAAATTCAAATTAAAGTTTAATAATTTATTACTTTTATACACATTTTGAATAATTTCTTTTCATTTTATGCACTTTTAGTACAAATTAATAGTAAATATTGTTAGGAATAACTAAGTCTTTGTTAGAAATTTGTATAAAAAGAGTAATTAATGACTAATTTATGAGAAATTGATTCCAATTATGTTTAAAATGGAATATAAATCAATTGATATAACATTTAAATTATTGTTAGAAAATGAATAAAAACAAATAACTTTCAACTGAATAATTGTTAAACAAAGCAAAAACGTATTTAACGTATTTATCATAAGTTAGCCTTAAAACTTTATATAGATGTTCATGGTTAATTTATATATTGAAGTAATTAATTTTTTATTTTCTCTATAAAACGGGAAAAGTTTTGGAACTTAAAATTTTAATCACTTTTGGGAATTTCATTGCTTTTCCGGGTTATAATCTTAAAGGTATTTTTAAAATTATAGTTTGCATTAAACCAAAATACTGATCACCATTTTTATGGGGTTTATGGGAATAGATGTTTGAAAATTGTGTCTATGGGGACAACTATCTTGGTCTTTTTTTTGATGATTCGTATAAATCATCAAATTATCAAATTTACTTAAATCTCATTAATTTAAGAAACTTATATTTTTCCAATAAATTTAAGTTTAATGAAAAACAAGAGAGTGAATCCATACCAACATAGTTGTCCTTAAGTCAAATTTCTCATAGAATTGTGTTATAAATATATGAGTTCTCAATAGATTTGATTTATCCTTTTCTTCAGTGTCTCGGATCACATCTGACAACCATTCAAAGTGTTTCTGAGTTCGAGTCACCCAAAGAAAGTATACCTAAAAAGATGGAGTGATTAAGTGGTACATCACATAAACAGAATAAGTGATACTTTTTTGCAATTGATTTTCGTGTTAAAGGAAGCCCTGAATGCTATGTCTTTAAGAATTGAGGCAAAAGGAGTGACACCAATACCGCCGCCCACCAGAACAGCCACTTCGAACTTTAACCAGTCCTGATGTCCCTCACCGTAAGGTCCGTCCAAATATAGTTTGGGATACGGACGGGAACCCAAATTACTCGGATCATAGGTCTGGCGTATATTCTTAGTGAAGGGACCGACAGCTCGGATATAAAGCGAAAGGTTGTCCTCATGCGGTGCTGAGGCAATAGTGAACGGATGGTATTCGCTTTTACTTAGGGCTAGACATGCGATACGACACCACTGACCGCTCTTATACTCAAAATCTGAGGGCCGTTTGAACTCCAAATGTGTTACATCAGAAGGATGTAAAACCGCCCGAATTACTGATATCTCAACCTTTTTACGACTGACACTAATCAGGCGATCGATTGTAAAGAGAATCTGAAATTAAAAATAAAAATAATTAATTTTTTCATAATTTTGACTCACAATAGGAATAGTGAAGAATTTGTAAAGAATGGGCGACTGAACCACTCGTCCCAATCCGTGCAAAACCATAAGAATATAGAGAAAAGGGTAGAGATTATGTGTCGCCCAAAAAGCGTTGAATATATTACGTCTGGAATATTGTATGGCAAAGACATACATTAAAATTATGAGACACAATAGGAGAACACCCGTCACTCCAGTAATTGTCTGCCAAACCCAATAACTCGCTTTTGGTAACTCATCAGAACTTTATATAAAAATATCAAATAATTAAAATTAGTTAAACAAATGGCTTTTAGTGACTCACTAGTGATAGAACTCCCGGAAGAGACACGAGATATCGTCGGGGTTTTGAGTAGAAATGTGGTAAAAGTTGATGGCGTGACCGATAGCATGAAGTACTGCTCAGAATTGGATCAAATTTTATAATGAAGTTCTATTCAATTACAAACTAATCCTTAAGTCACTCACAGGACATAATTAAGGCCCAAAAAGCTATATATTTGTGAAGACTGACCGCACCGTCGAAAGGAACAAATCGGTGAACAAATGTTTCCCTCAGAAAAGTCAGAATATTTCGACACATCGTCAACAGAATAGTTGAAAAGCAGAACATCATAACACTGGCGGCACCTCTGGTCAAAGTCACGCCTAATCCCGCTATTTGTCGAAGTCCTGCGGCTTCTCTCAGATAAGTATAGGCTGTGAACAGAAAAGAAAATAATTTGGTTTTTATTAATATAAAAAGTGGGCCCACTGTAGGCCTTATCCATGAAAATGTATGCAATGATTGCGTTAAAGATTGTAATCCAAAATATTTCGAGTTTATGTTCATCAACGAAACGCCCCCACAGTCTGAACCATTCCGGGCCTCGTTTTTCTTCCTCTTTAATCTCAACTCTCAATAAGGAGGGAATAGTTGTAGGTTTTGTCTTTTGTGGTGTGCCTTGTTGGTCAGGTACTCCACCGAAATAACTATAAGCTCTGATTACAGTCTCATTAGCCCGAAGTAAAGCACTTTGTCTTCGCTTTGGTGCCGAAGATATTATCTGTTGAGCACTGCCCACTTCAAAGAGAATATTAATAAGCAAGCACAATTAATTAATTGGTTTACCATCAAAGTTGAGCTCTGCATAACCCAATTCCTCTTTATATTCCCCCAAAAGTTTTTGAAAGTCATTGAATGTCAACTCCTGGCGACTCCTAAGACCAGCACTTCTGAACATAGAACTGATCACTTCATCCATTTGTTGTGTAGATATGGACTGATTGGCCAACTCTAACATCGATTTGATCATCATTTTGAAGTCATCGACAGTCAGTTTTCCAGTTCTGTTCATATCATACATATCGAACATAAGTTTTGCCTTTTGATCAGCACTTCCTTTTGCGAAGATTACAATCATATCTAAGAACTCTCTGAAAGAAATGTATCCGTTGTTGTCCTTATCGACTAAAGCGAACATTTGCTGAATAAAAGTAGAGTCGGGTCTCATGGATAGGGCGTCGGCGAACTCCAATTGAGTCAATTCAGTATTGATTACTTCTTTGGCGGTCTTCACATTCAACTTCTCTTTTGTTTTCACTCCAAAAGCCTTTAATTAATTTTAAATTATTTAATGAATGATTGAAAAGTAATTACATGAGAGAAGACAACTCTGAAGAACTGTTCCAATTGTTTTTGTCGCTTTTCCTTAGTGTAGGCCGTATTTAACATAGTTTTCAAATCGGTTTCCATCCGTTCCCTTCCGATTCCCATCTCTTCAAGAAATAGTTCTATTTTTGATGCAAACCTTTCTCTATCATGAAATGAGTCAAACTTTAGTATTAAGTCATATTCCTTATCGATTTTAATCTGGAGGTAGTTCTGTGCTCTGTTAGCACTGCAACACAACTGCACAGCTCTCACTTCTTTTAGATCAATACTTCGGAGAGCTTTAGACCCGTCTTCCAGTTTCACTATAATTGACTTTTTAGATGATTTGCAATGAATTTGAACAGTTCTGAGGCCTTCCTTTTTGTTGATCCATTCCTGGGCTAAAGAAAACTTTTAAAAGTTTTACCTAAAAGTGTTTCTCACCTAAAGTTATGTCTTCACTCAAAGACATTCGTTTAAGTCTAGAGTTCTTTTTGCGAATCATCTCTTCTGAAGCATTTCTTTTATCGGCTAATATCTTAAGGGTGAGAATGCATGCAATGCCAAACAGACCGACACCAGCAAAGGAAAGGGCATAACTTAATTCACTTCCATTGATATAATCAAAAGTATGGGCTTTAGTGCAGTTGTCGTATTTGACTCGACTTCTGGTGACGGCTCCCAATGAAAGACAAGTCTCTTTAGTGCCATTTCGGATGTCTGTGCACTCATATGAGTCAGTCATCGCTTTCATACATTTGTCAGAAAGTCTGTTGGACTCTCCTATTGAACAATAGTTTCTTTAATTAAATAATGAAAGTATTGGAAAGACATACTCGTTGGCAAAGTAAATAATCTTGATTGAATTTCACCAGATTTAATGTCAGTTATACTTTGAATTATATCATAAATAGTCAATTGTTTAAGTCTTGAGATTTCTTCGGTTGAGAATAATCTGAGAAAAATAAATTAATAAAAAGTACTAAAAGTGGTATTAATTAACCCATTCTTCTGGTTTTCAAACCAATATCTGTCGCCGTCTCTAATCCTTCTGAACTGATCCTCAATGACGGTAAGGAACAGCTCTCCCGGTTGTGTGGAAGTGGTCTCCAAGAGTCCGCCCACCCATATATCAATCTTATCTATGGTGTTATTATAGACAACTTTGAGCCGTTCCAACAGTTTCTGAACTCAAAAAAATTATTAAAAATGGATTTCGTTGTAAATACAACAAATACAAACAGGGTCATTCTTGGTCACTGTTGGCCAATGAGTTTTGGCGATATCATCGATAGACTTTCCACTTAAGTCGTCCACATCCAGACCCAACTCTCGTCTTGCGGTCATATAATCGGGTAATCCGTGATCTCTGCCTAAAATTTAGGTCAAAATATAAATTTCAAAATACTTTCGGATACGACTCTTAATAAACAATTTTTTAAAATTAAATTTCATATCAAAAATATATTAAATTTAACTAAAAAGTTATTCACAAAATATTTTAAAATATCGGTTTTTTGTGAATTTCTTCAGTACTTAAAACAGGACGACTCGTGTCAGCTCTGAGACGACTAAAACTATTTTTGTTTGTATTTTTATTACAGTTTTGATTCAATATATTTGATTGAAGTCCTAATTAATGTTAAAAAGCGAAGTCCTTTTGATTTGATAGGATATCCCTAATCACTGATTATTTAACTTCAAATTATTTTTCTCTGTGTATCTTTTATATACATTTCTCCCGGAATTCACAGCTCTACTAATCAGTACTTATGTTTTTAATTAAAATTTTTTAATTTAAAGTTAGAGTCAAAGTTGAGACCTCTTTGAATATTAATTGCCATTAAATCTCTTCGAGTGAACTCTAAGGGCCCGAAAACATTTCCGCGAATGTCTTCGACCACAACATTATCTTCTCTCTCTGCCGGTTGTGACGACAAACCCATAATTATTTGTTGAAATCCTCCACTCATTAAGTGTTCAATAGGTTTCCAAAAGCTATTACAGGTTCTGATGATATTCCGGTTATATTCACTGCTTATCTGTTGATCCAGTTTTGCCACTGAAGAACAGTCGCCATTCCTTTTAATACCTCCGGCGGTAACCAATGTATGTCCGAATCGAAAGGCAGCCGATTGGAAGATATTAGAAATCTGAGGGTCAATACTGGGATCATATTTCTTATACTCAGGCAGTGGTCGACCTAACAGTTGAGGCAACCATTCATTGATAACAATCTGCTGTTGGGAAGCGATGACCCATTTTCGGGCCTCATTGAACACCTTCTCATCGGACCAGTCCTTATGTGCTGATGATATTTCGTGGGCTAATCTGTTGTGCCATCGAAACCATATGACTCCCATCGTTAAAAGGAAAGGGTTTTCATGACCGCGAGGGTTACCCAACCCTTAAAGTATAATTCATTAATTAATTTAAACAAAATTAGGAAAATAGACGAACGGAAAAATCTTTTCGATGGCAGAAGTCTTGGCCGCGGCTCTGGTTTTTGATTTCCATACCAGGGCTCAGGTCCAGAAGGAGGCGGAGGATTAGCCATTGGTAGTCGGATATCATTTTTAACGGGAAATGAAAAGAAAATATTATCGTTATCTAACTCAGCCATCGATGCCAGTGATCCCCCTTCGAAGGTTCTTAAGGCATCTGACCATCCCTTTGAAGTGCCATAAACCAGCCCTCCGTCGAGCCAAGGGGTAACATCATTGAACTGTTGGCGCGGGTTATTAGGCGAGTGTCCACTATTAAAGTCATATCTTGTTCTCAAAAGAGGCATAAATGTGTGACCTGTGCTGTGCTTGAAATCAATATATTGTGCGTCTTCTGAAAGTATTGTATTCGGAATTTTTATATTCATATATTCTGGAGGACAGCCCCCATTCTGTGCGTCTAAAATTTCTTCAACAACTTGTTGGCCAAAATAAACAAAGAATGCTGTCTTTCCAGTATTGGATTTGGCGCCCATCTCTCCCTTCATAATAGCCTCTGATAATAGTATTGGATTTGGTCGGTCTGTTCCCGACGGCTCATACACTCCATCACTATATTTAGGGAACACTAAACGGATGAGCGGTTTCTCTGAAATGATAACAATTTTAATTCCCAATTAATTAATCCTAAGATATTAACCGACGGATCCGAGAGAGGGCTGACCCAAATTATTATACCACCCGTCATATCCTTCATAATCGATGTCATTGTTTGTCTTATCCTTGTTTTGTTGCTGGTTTAGAAACCATTTTGCTATCGAGAATTCATTTAACCATGCTGTCGGTTTGGATGTTGGCCCAGGACTAGCTAATCCAGATAGTTTCAACATATTAAATTAGCAAGATCAATTTTATTCAAAAGTTATTCAAACATTAACTCTTAAAATAAATGGAAAGCATTGATAACTCTTACCTTCAGTCGAACCAAAATTTCTAATCTGTTGTTTGTCCTGACGAGTGGTTCGGAGTTCTTGTAAAGAGTTGTTTTGTTTGCCATAAGTTCTTCTCACAGTTTGTTGAGTACCAGTTGTGGTCCGAACAGGGCTTTCAGTGATGTCATAGTCTCTGATTGGAAAGTAATCAAATGATTCTGTGCTCGTCTGAGACCGTCGCTGACATTCGCAAAAATAATTGTTTGAAATCAAAATAATTATAAAAATTAATTTCATATTCAAAACAGTATATCCTTTCGCCAAATAAAGACATAAAAATAATAATCAATAATAAACTAAAAGTAATGAACTATAGTTCAGACCAACGAAAGGAAACTTAATTTCCTTGAATAGAAAATTTAAAGGAAACCAAAGATGAGTTAACTTTAATTTTAAATGAAAAGAACAGGACTTACAAGTCGTGGGTTTCAATAAAAAATTTACTTAAATTTCAATACAATAGAAATATAATTCAATTGAAATTAATTTTGTCTTAAAATTATTTGAAAAAACAAATACAAACTTAAATGAATTCTTAATAAAAAGTGTAACAAATTTTAAGTAAAATTGAATAACAAATTGAAAGAATGTTTTTTAAAATTCAAATAAACATTAAATACAAATTAAATACAAATTAAAAGTTAAATAAATGAGAAAAAGTCTGTAAAAATTGTAAAAAATGAGTCAATTTTGTGGAAAGTGTTTTGAAAGGTGTTGTTTGATCTGACTGTTCGCGAAATAGCCGTACAGTTTGCAGGAGTGACACTCAAAATAGCCGCCAAACTTAACGCCACTGCATTTGGCACAGAATATGGTCACCAGTTTTATGTTCTCTTCATTAAGTGATATCGAATCCCAACAATTATTGCAATGAGAACTCATTCCGTGTTTCGTGTCATCGGGAAGTGGTTCCGGTCTGACAGTGTTAAGAATAGATGAGTTGTTTCTTTGCGATGGCTTTTCCTGCGGTGAATCCGTTTTGTAAAAGGAGGGAATGACCTCTACGTCCGCCTTTAGATAACGAAGAGGTGGTCTATCGGTTGTCTGCGTTTGTGGTTCTGAGCGCTGGAGTGTGTGCTGTGGTTCTGAGTTAGCCATTGAAGATGTATTTTCAATTACAATAACTTCTTCAGAAGTAATGTCCTCTTTATTAGTATTGGTCTCATTCGTACAATCTTTAGGTGGACTTGAAATTGGTTGGCATTCCTTCGGCTCCAGTTGTGTAGTGCTCTTCAAAGTGTCGATACGTTTATTCTGTTTTTTACTTAAATTGAAGAGTTCTCTTATATCCACTTTAGGTTGACGTATCTCTTCGGGAATATCGTTGAGGTCCGGATCCCAAACATCTTTAAGTGAAATCAGTTCTTTGAAGGCTTTACTTTTGGTCTCATTCTGTGATTTTTTCAATTCAATCAATTTTTCGTTCAATAGTTTGCGTTGAGGTTTAGACATCTTTGTGAGCACAACCGCATCAGCAAAAGTGTCCGCCAATTCATTAATCTTATCGTCGGTAAAGTTCTGGATGTCTTCGAAATCACCGAAAATAGAGTACTCTTCGACGTGTCCCGAATCAGCAGAAGTCACACTCGACACAGAATTAAGGCTTGATCTCACTTCAGAAGTCGAGTTATGGCCAAAAGAGTCGATTTTTGGGTGTCTTTGTTCACATTTAAGGAGGTGTTGGGCATACTTTGTACCCTTCACTTTATGACTTGGATTGAAAGGACAGGTCCTTAGGTTTAAATCTCTGATTGAATAGCCGTACATCTCGTAATCATTCCAAGTGGCCATGACTTTAGGCTTGTCTTCGGTGATAGTCTTCTAAAAAAATCGTTTAACAGTTGAATAGAATTCAAGAGTAAAATTCAAATCAAAATTCAAATAAATAGAAATACTTTTGGCTTTTGTACGAAACGCGACAAACAATTAAAACATTTCATTGCAGTGAAAGACAAGACTTTTAAATCAAATTATTAGAAATCTATTACTTTATGTTCAGAGTTTAGTTATTTTTTTCACTTTTATATCATTTTATAAATGAACTTATTTTCTATTGAATGGAATTCAATGGAAGTTCAATATTTTCACTTTGTGTTTAACCTTCAGTACATTGTACCTTGGTCATATTGGTAGGAATTTTTATAAGAGCGATCATTCGTATGATTGTGAAGAAAATTTCCTTAACTATTATATTCAAGGTTTTTGTTGAGTATTTTCATTATTATATGGAATTATTTTATTGATTTAAGTTCAGAATTATATTCATTATTACATTTTATGTCAATCTTTTCGAGTTTTGGTTTGATTTGAGAAAAGTTTTACAAATATATATAACAAATGAGTAATTTATTGAAGATTTTCTAAAATAATAGAAATAAGAGAAATTGCGATTAAGAATACATTAAAAATAAACATTGAATTTGTATTTCAATGAAAACCTAATTTTCCGGAATTTCATAACTTTTAACAGAAATAAAATATTTGTTTTCATTAAATTCAAAATAAAATTATTTTTCAATTTCTTTAATTACATTCTTTTAATAATTTTATTTTATATCAAATATTTGTTTCAAATGTTTTACTAATATTTCTGATAAATTTTGTTTGAATTTTATAAGAATATAATAACAAAAAATGCATTAAATTAATGTATTGTTCAGAGTTTTGTGTGCACTTCGTATGAAAACTTGACGTATTGTGAAAGTTGTGACCAAATTCTCAATCTTTCACTTAATATACGTCCGATATTATCGATGGCCTCAAAATTGTGGGAATCCTTAGTCCAGACCGAAATCTTATGTATTTTAGATCTGATATTAATGACTGCACCGCATATTTGGTCGCTGTCTTTACCGAAAGCCTCACCGATGAGACACATCAACACTTCGACCCAAAATCCATTGAATTGTCGTTGAGTACAGTTATACTTATCTACAGATAAGAGCCAACGACCGCCGTATTTGTTGTTGGAGTCCTCCCACATCGGACGTATCCCTTCCTTAAACAGATAATAATCGCTTCCAATCATCAGTTTTGATGGCAATTCAATGCTCTCATAGAGAGCCCAAAAGTCTTCAATAGTTTTGAAATTAGAGACATCGTTGAGGTTATCCTCCCATACAGTGCTCTTCTGAAGACCACTTAAGTACCACAAATGCCATCGATTTTGAAGCGGATGTCTTACTATCACTTCATTCGACGCCTTTGAAGTCGACTCTTGTTTTACTTCAAAATTCTTTAACTTTGAGGCCATAAATGAGTGATAATTAAACTCAATATAAAGTAAAGAATCAAAAATTTGTCTTTTGTCACAAAATTAGATATTTTTTAAAACACTTAAAAAATATGTCTTCACTTAAGTCCTAAAAGTTGAAAATCGTATTAATTTTAATAAATTCTAATTAAATCTAATTAACGGCTATTTATTAAAACAAATTATTCATAAAATTCAAATGAAAAGTCTGCGCGAATTAAGTGAATTGAATTAATTTTTAATTATTTGTATTACGTTTTAACCTAAATTTACACAACCCGATCCTTCCCTAAACCATAGGATTTTTCCAGACCCTTTCCAGACCCTTTCCAGACCCTAGGGTTAAGGGTTGAGAAGTGTCACCTATTTTTTGAATCAGTCCTAACTTTTTTTCTGTTTGTCTTTCATTCTTAAAAAAATTAATAAATAATTTTCTAAATTAATGGCAAAACAATTAAGTTATATTTCAAAATAATATTTTGTATTAAAATAATTGACATAAATAAGTTCATTACAGGGATGTTAAAGAGGGAGTATTTTGAAATACCCTCTTAGCCGAAATCAAAATCCCCCTGACACCCCCTGAGATAGAGGACCTTTAACATCCATGGTTTATGGAAGCCATCGATAAGCCAGTCGGTGACCATTACCAGAAAATTCATTAATTAAATTGGTTTTGGTTTTAGTGGTTGAGTAAATCGAGTAAATTGTCACAAACGAAGTATAGACCCAAATATTGGCACAAATTATAATTACAATCCATTAAATTCTATGACTTCTAATACAAGAACTGCAAAAAGAGGTCAAATTATTTGCCCGTAAATTATTGTTTGACATTAAATAAGTTAGTTTAGTCATTCTAAACGACAAATTATCCTTTCAATGTCACATTACTACTTGATTGTCAGTCCAGAGCTCTTCAATAGGATTCTCATGAAATATATTTGAATAATAAATATTTTTAAAAGAATTAAAGTTTTATTTTAAGCTCAGTTTTGAACATTAATTCCAAAATATGACCAAAACTTGTTTTCTTTACGATATAATTCAAAAATATTTATTTTTAAAATTTAAATATAAATAAAATATTTTAACAAATATTACATAAACACAGATAAGCACTTATAAGCCTAATATATTGATCAA
The DNA here is from genome assembly GCA_034695685.1 of Galumna lanceata. Taxonomy (NCBI): domain Eukaryota; kingdom Metazoa; phylum Arthropoda; class Arachnida; order Sarcoptiformes; family Galumnidae; genus Galumna; species Galumna lanceata. The sequence continues at coordinate 16,450 of JAQFZL010000247.1, forward strand.
GATAAATTCAGTCTTTTTCATATACATCTTTTGTATATTCTTATTACGTGATTAACATTCAATGAATAAGTTTAAAGATTTTTAATTAATTTTGATTATAAATTATGATCTCATTATGATATTAATTATGATTTATAATAATTAATAAATATTTGATTTAATAAAACTATTATTGAATATTTGAGTTATTGTTTGTTCGCATCAGAAGGAAGTTTTGAAGCGAAGGGTAATATTAAATTTGGATTTGAGGGAAGTCTCACCACTGGTTCGGTTGAATTTAGAATTTCTGTTGAGAATGAATTCGATGTCGAATGGGTTATATTCTGTCCACCATTTGCTTCAATTGATGGCCAATTTGGACGTATAAGCGGTTGTCCAACTGAATGGTCGGTAGCGAATGGCAGTATTGGTGAACCATTGACCGGTAGAGGAGTATAGGGTGGGGGAGGACTGGATGGCAGATCATTATCATAAGTCCTGATGAGATCAGTACGACTACTCGTTGAAGCAGATCTCGAAGTGCGACCATTTGGTACCATTTGTGAAGTTGGCTCCGGTTTGTTAATAAGACAAGTGGACACATCATCCGCCCCTTTAATGACAATTCGTGGCACAGGTCGACATCGATTTCTCCAATATTGTTCGGCCTCTTTGTCCTGTTGTCTAAATTTGAAAGAACAGTAACAGCAGGCGATCACTATTATAATGATTGCAATGAGGATAACAAAAAATTTGTCCCAGGCAAATGATTCCTCTTCATTACCATAACCGCCATGACTAACACTACCACTATATCCAGTTCTTCTGCCGGCAATCCAACTGGTAGTCCACCATGATGAGCCACTTCTAATAGAAGAGCCACCACCTCTTCGTCCACTACTGCTACGTCCGCCACCCCCACGACTACCACCCCCTCGACTGCCTCCTCCACGTCCTAACAATTTTAATTAATAAAATGATAAAATTAATGATATGAGGAATACCTCCTTTATGGCTGTAATGGACTGCTGTCTGACATTTATTAATGAATTGATTCCATTCCTGCCCTTCAGTACAATTCAAACTGTTGTTATGTTTACATTCATTGAGAATATCATCAAAATAATAGTTGTGATGACAGACACATCGATTAGTGGCATCACAAACACTATTCTGTGCCAAACACTCTTCATTTTCATAACATTTTTGGCCGAAAGGAATTTTTTTTAAACATTTTTTGGTTTGATTTCTATCGTAATAATAGTCAGGTTTACAAAAACAGAGCCATTCCTTAAAATGGTTGTCAGACGCAAAACACATTGAGTTTATGTCAAATAAAGAACATTCTTCTGAAGAATCACATTTAGATCCAATCGGTGACCAGTTATTGCATTCAACTCTATATAAATAAATTGACGATAAAATTATACTCAAATGTATTATGCAATGGATCTTGATCATCTTCCAAGTCAATCTTGAAAATTCATTAAAACTAAATCCAATTCATTTATTCAATTATTACATTCATTTATGTAAAGATGAAATTAATTTTAATAGTTTGAAATCTTACAAAATCATCATGATAATTATTAAAAAAGAATGACCACGATTAATTATGATTTTCTTTATTAGTTACAATTCTATTCTAAGATAAACTTGATCATTTTAAATTTACTTTTGAACATTTGGAAAAAATTTTGAGGGAAATATCATTAAACAACATTTAATAATATTTATTCTTTAGAAACAATTGATCTAGTTTTTATTTAAATATATTTGCTAGGTTAGTTTGGCAACAAATCACACTTTCACAACATATCAGACCACTTGTGAGACAATTCTTTAAAAAGGATTCATTTTTAAACTAAAAAAACCAAATAATAATAGATTTCATGTTTGGCTGAAATATTTATTTTTCTCATTCACTCTATTTTTAGACATTTTACTCAATTGTGAGAAACAACGAGAAAGTGATGCCATTCAGGAATTATACTTTAAAACAAAGAATCGATTTATAGATAACTCATTATGTAATTCACTAAAAAGATATATCTATTTAAATCTAATATAATAAATAACTTGGTCATTTTCAAAACAAAAAAGAACAATTCACAATAAATTTAATTTATATAATAACGTCATTAATTAAATGTTAATATGAAAGTTAATCTAGATTATCTTGACCAAGTAAAAATAAAACTTATAAAATAATTTTGTAAATTAGAGTATTTTGTGCTAGCTCAATTGATTAGTGAATTATATTGGTTTAGTAAATGACAACAAATATATTGTATAGATTTTATTGTAAATATTTGAGAAATTTTGGCGATCATAAAGTGTGGGCCAAATGTATGGCTCACTGGAAATGAGGACAAATGAGGGCGAAAACATTTTATTGATTTCTATTATTCTTTTGAAAAATTTTAAAATTAGACTCAATTCTGAGTTCAAAGTTAATGTGAAAACTGTTATAAAATTAGTTTTTATATATTTTTTCTTAAAATATCGTTTTATTTTTGTAC
>JAQFZL010000248.1:0-18935 GCA_034695685.1 Galumna lanceata
TTTAGTTTTGATTAAATACTATTTGGAATTCATTTAAAATTCAATTGAAGTCAATTACAAAATCAGAAAAGCATTTAACAAAAAGACATTAATTGTTGAATACATTAGTGAATATATTTTCACCAAAACCTTATCGTAAAAGTTTTGAATGCCTTCAAAAAAATAACAATTGTTTTGATTTGACGGCACCTTTGACTCCATTGCCTCGATTAGTATCGGACCTCAAAAGCATTTTCAAAAACAATATGAAAAAGAAAAAAGCATTAAATAAATGAATTGGTTATAACTTATAACATAAAGTTTCTCTCAAATATAAATACGAAGAATGTATTATAAATTTAATCTATTTTTTTGTTTTACAATCGATTTAAAAGGCGATAAAAGAGCAAACCAACATCCAGGTCTTACTTCATTGCACGTCCTTTGGCTCAGACAACACAATAGAGTTGTTAATGAACTGAAACGGATTAATCCTCACTGGAATGGAGAAATCCTCTACGAAGAAGCTAAGTATGACGACCTTTAATTGCGACCATTGTTTTAAAGTCCCAATTCTTGTCTTTACCTAATGTTAATACATTGCAATACATTGCCTTAACATTGCCTTAACATTGCCATACATTGCCAAGGACAATTATAAGGACAATCATTAAACTTTATTCAGCTAAAGATAAAACTTTTAGCTTAAAATAATTTAATTTAATTTAGAGTAGAGATTGTGATCGATATAACGATATTAATTAGTTTTATTTAAATAAGAGAAATGCTTTGGGCTATAATTAAACTAATTTACTTCACTTCAGTTTAATTTTATAATTGTTTATTATATGTTAACAGACGTATAGTTGTGGCTCAGATGCAATTCGTTACTTACGCCGAATGGTTGCCATTAATCATAGGACCGGATGCCATGAAATTCCTTAAACTAAATGTTTTACACGAGAGTTACACAGAATATGACCCACACGTGAACTCAGGTGTATTAAATGAGTTCGCGGGCGCCGCCTTCAGATTCGGTCACTCTCTAGTCAACAGTGTTTTCGCTGAAATATTGCCGAATGGAAAGACTTCTGGTTATCGATTGCGTGAATTCTTCTTCAGTCCCTTTGGTTTCTATGACGGACAGTTGGATGCAGTGATTCGCGGTCTCATTAGTCAAGCGGCACAAAATAGGGATCCCTTTATATCATCTGATATGAAGAACCATTTATACCGACCAAAAGACAATCCCTATGGTCTGGATTTGCCCGCATTTAACATACAAAGAGGTAGAGATCACGGAATCGCTGGATATACTCGTTATTTGAAGTTCTGCTTTGATGAGAAAATCTCGCACTGGAATCAATTGGATCAATACATGCCTACCTCTCAAAGAATGAGATTCCAGAATCTATACAAGTATACATTCTTGTTGTTTATATTAGTCTCTTAAATACACTTAATTCTCATTCCATTCAATACTTAAGATATGCTTTCATTAATCCATAGATCGGTTCACGACTTGGACTTATTTTCTGCCGGTTTAGCTGAATATCCTCTGCCGGGCGCTGCTGTTGGCCCAACCTTTACATGTATTATCGGAATCCAATTTTATAACTTGAAATATGGCGACAGATTTTGGTTTGAACATGGTCATCAAGCTGGCACTTTCACTCCGGGTATATCTATTCTATTATTTAAAGTTTATTAATGTTTTTGATTAAAATTACAGAACAATTAAATCAAATAAAGAGGACGTCATTCGCCAAAATGATTTGTGCCAACGGAGATGACATCGAATTCGTACAAAAGAATGTATTTAGGGGAGAGTCTGCGAGGTATTACCATTTGCTTTTACTAGCTTATAAATTTGCTTAAAACTAATTGTAAATTTAATTTCCAATAGAAATCCAGTAGTAAATTGCAAGAGTCTGTCGGATACAATGTTGAGCGCCTGGCAAACAGCACCAGGTAGTAGAGGCTAACCCATTCTCATTACCACAACTTTGAAGCCATTATTCATTAAATTGATTTTTAGTCAAAAATTTTTTTTAATTTTAAATTTCTGACATTATTTTCAATGTTTTCATTTACTAATAATTTTCAAAACAAACAACAACTGATCACTTTTGTGTATAATTGGGACAATTAGGTCCATATCCTGCACCACAACCATATCCTGAACCTCCACCTGTCAATAGACCTGTTCACTATTCAATGAATTCTATCTACTGATTAAAAGTTGATTAAAAATCGTTGTTAACTGCTGTCAACCATTCACTCCATTCCTGATATACCAGTCCTGCCATTAATGGGCGCATTTCCAGACACATCTCTTCTCCTGCTTTTTCCGCTTTTACTTCCAATCATTTCATTAAACGTTATATAATATTATAATTCATTCATAAAAACATGTTTTGAATACTTTCTTTAAATGCATTAAACATTTGCTCATAAGTTTTGTTTGTTTGTTAACAATGTTTTATATATTAATTATTTCACTAAAATTGTCACTAAATTTGTGCCACTTTTCCGAAATAGTCATTAAAATAAGTTTTTATTCCATTTATTGTTTATCGATTTATCCCCATTTGAGTCAAGAGGTAAGTCTAAAGTGATGTATCAGCTCCAGGGTACATTAGCAATATGCAAACAACTTTCCTTGCTCATCCTTCACATGATTAAAGTTATTATTCTGTTTACATATATTAAAGTTGAATTATTATTATTACGTTTGGCTTTAATTTTTGCTTTTGTGAGTAATAAATAGCTTCACTCATTTATGCATCGATGAGCAAAAGCTATGGTATAGTCTGGTATAGCTATACCTTAAATTATATGCTGATAACATAATTAATCAAAAATGAATTACTGATTAATAGCATAACTTTTAATTTACTGTTAATTTGAAATATATCTAAAAATTTTCCATAAATTAAAGTTTATTTCAATAATTTTGTTTTTATTTTAAGTAAGATTCAAATGAAATCAAATCTAATTTTTTGAAAAATTTTCTGAAATTCATGTTTTAAGTGTTATAGTTTGAGGGGTCGTCTTTTGGCCATCTTTAGCTCCTATTGGTGGCGATCCTGTTGGCTCTGTTGACTGATTTAGTGATTTTCGCAGAGACTTTCGTCCCTTTTCACTGATAATATCAACCGAAAGCAAAATAACGACAATTGTATCCAGAATTGTATATAATGTCAAAAAGATGTGATGTAGGGATCGGTACTGAAAGTCATTACCATCTAATAGATAATGGATTAGATTTTCATATTTTGGTTTAAATTAATAAATTGAATATTTACTGAATTTCTGAAGAGTAAAGACGAAGACATAAACTATGATAAGTATAAACCAAACGCTACACATAAGAAGACTCGTCAAAACCATAAAACGGATATCGTTTCTTACGCCATAGTATGCGATCGGTATCCCTAACAAATGCTAACCAATCCATCAATTATTTTACAAATTGAGAGTATCTTAGAAACTACTGACCAGAATAGCCAACAGTCCGACCACTTGTATGGACCAAACCTGTGAATAGAGACCGGAGAATAACAAAACTGTTGTCACGAAATAAATGGTCGCGAATTCGAAAGTGTAGGCAAGTATTGCCACAAACAGATTCTCAGCGACATTGATGTCGTCTTTCATTTTTGTGTCACCTATTAATCAATTATCTATCGGTTGGTCTAAAAAATTCGTTATAAAAATTTTGTTTAGAAATTATTAAAATCAGAATATGTTATGAATCGCGAGATTTTAATTCAAAAATTTAATGCAAATAATTTATTAGTAATAAATAGTAATAAAATTTTCAGTAATTTTACATTTAATTAGTAAACCGATAAAACAAAAACGTTCGGCAATTATAGTGTGAGCGAGAAATCAGTTACTAATCAATAATTATTCAAATTCTCTCTTATATTATCCTGTTTTTGATTAGTAATAGTTTATATGATTTGATAGAATTTAATTAAAAATCTTATATAACTTGACTTAAATTTTGTAATTATTATTTGTGATAACTTTTAAGTACTGATGAAAAAGTTGTGATGAATGTGAGCCGTATATCATCGAATTGGGGACAAACGGAATCATTTCTAACTCTTATAAGTTTGGGTGGATTTCCATTTCAAAAGATATTTTGAATTTATTACTAATATATGTCTCATATATAGAAAACCATAGAATTGAAGGAATTCTAATTACACTAATTCTCGCGATAACTACTATTGCGTTCGATGGTATCATTTGGTACTGGCATTTCCGCACAGCACATGTTCACAAAATCATTGCTGATAGAGTCATGAATTAGATATAAATGTGATTTCTTTCAAATTTATATTAATGAGAATTTTTAAAATTTAATTGTATTTTCAAATCCTTTTTATTTTCCGATTTCAGTCACTTTTAAATAAATTGTAGTTTAATAGAGTTTTCATCGTTTTATTCAATTGATATAAATTTAATTCAATGAAAGTCTTATAATTTTTAGATTTTGTGCCAAATTTTATTTATTTTCATTTTTTAAATCAAGAATTAAATTAATTTATATACAAAAAGGAGAGAAAAATGTGAAAAAGTGTCACAATTTTAGAAATGACTTTTAAGAGCGAAAAACCAATTCTTTTGTCAATTATTAAAGAAATGGTTTATTCATTGACTCAATGATTGTTTATTTTTTCCATCCTTTTCCTAATCCATAACCACCAATACCTTTGCCATAACCACCGCCATATCCTCCACCATATCCTCCGCCATATCCTCCACCGAGTCCGAGACCACCATATCCTCTGCCGAGTCCTAGACCACCATATCCTCTGCCGAGTCCGAGACCACCATATCCTCCGCCGAGTCCGATACCACCATATCCTCCGCCAAGTCCGAGACCACCAAAACCTCCTCCAATGCCACCAAGACCTCCAATACCAACGACTCCGGTTGAAACGGCTACTGGAGTGGCCACTGGCACTGGAACTCCAACAGTTTGTCTTTGAATAACTGGAACGGGAACAGGTGAGGGCACTCCGACTGGATACGGTCTATCAACGGGCACTGCATGTGGAACAGCCACTCTTTGAACAACAGGCACGGCGTGAGGTACAGGTACAGTTACTCTAACTGGATATGGACGATCGACCGGCACGGGTTGTGCCACGGGATAGGGAGCCGGAACTTTAATTTGAAATATAATTTAATTAAAAGAATCACTTTTTAATTATGTAATTACCCGCTACTCTTTGGATAACTGGCACCGCCACTGGTCTATCGACTGGCACTGGTCTGTCGACCGGCACTATTGTGAAGAATTTCTCATTAAATTTAATTAAGTTAATTGAAAAATGAATACCTGGATGAGCAACAGCATATGGACGATCAACGGGCACTGCATGTGGAACAGCTACTCTTTGAATAACGGGCACAGGTTGAGGAACGGCAACCTTTTGGTAATTTAGATAAAAATAAGTTTTAAAAAATTAAATTCAATACAATTCTTCTCATAATTTATATCATTTGTTTTGATATAATATTTGTTTTCTTTTTCTGTTTGTTTTTGTTTTACTTTTGATATTATGAGTGCACTATCTTTTGATAAAATACAATACAATAACAGCGGAAGAATATTTTCAATCACATAAATCATATTTACTCTAATCTTTATAAAAGTTTAAAATTCCTATTCTCTACTGAATTCCTCATTTTATATGAGACTAACATTTGTTAAATATTTTTCATTTCAAAAAACACTGAAATATAATTTCAATATTAAATTCACTTTTTCTCATAAATCAAAGCAATGAGTCCTCAAAAAAAGGATTATTTAAAAGAGTGAGAGAGAGAAAGTACTGACCGGTTGCGCCACTGGTACGGCAACAGTGTTTGTAGTGTGAGTATGACCACCAATAGCCACACCGCCTAATCCAACACCACCACCTAATCCGAGACCACCTCCATAACCACCTCCTAATCCAATGCCGCCTCCATAACCACCTCCTAATCCAATACCGCCTCCATAACCACCTAAAGCACCATAACCTCCATAACCTGCTAAACCACCAAATCCTCCATAACCAAGGGAACCGCTCAAACCACCGTAACCACCATAACCTCCTGGTACGCACTGGACAGAGGCCAGAAGAGCTAATACGCTCTAAAATGGAGAAATGTTGAGGTTTTTCACAAAATTTAATTCAATTTTAGTCTTTTAAAACATTTGACTGAAGAGAAAATCGCATTTTCCCGTCAGTTCTCAAACACTGATAAAACTTACAAAGACTTTAAGACTCATAATTTCAGTGTTCTTTACTTTGAAATGTTTGGTCAAAATCACTAAAGAGACTAAACCAATGACTGAATGATTGAAACTGAATTGAAACTGAATTCTGAGCCTTATTTATACGAAACTTTCAATTTTGAAAAACACAGAAAAAAAAAGTGAAATCAAAATCTTTTTTAGAAATCTTTTAGAAATAGAGATTAGAGTAAAGACATTCACTAAACAGAAGATGAAAATTGCAAAATTACCTATGTCAATTAAATGCAAACATATCATCATTTACTCTACTATAGTTTCAGTATAAATATGCCAAAATATGTCAAGGATAAACTAGTAAAGAACTCTTGCAGTTTTTTATTGGATTTCTTCTAGCAATTTATGTAATACTTATGAATTAAGAATCAAAACTTTGATAAGTAGTGCCGATAAGTAGACTCTTGGTCGTTTACAAGTATTATCACTGATTAAATATTAATATGATTGAGATTTATCTTTTCAATGTTGAATGTTGAATGTTGCATGATCCTTTAATTATTATGAAACTAAATTTACTACAAATTTATTATTAGAATGCATTAAGAAATTAACTAATTATTAATTAATAATTAAATTTACTTAATAGAAGTCCAGAGGAATTAGTCATATGAAAAATTAAGCATGATGATGTTCCCTTTGATTAACTCAATGAATTAATGTAAAAATTATCCTGCTCCTTACTTTTCCGTTCATAAAAGTATAGCTAAAGTCTATAGATTTTGATTTTATAGCTCTAAATTATAGTAGAAATCTTATCTTGGTTGTAATTTTAATTTATCAAAATTACTGCAGAAAATAATATTCAAACTGTGACCACATTAACAATTATTAACAATCCATCAAGGTAAAGTTGTAAACAAAATAGGGTTATAAAACTACTCATTATTTAGTTAATATCATTTCAAAACAAATATTGAGCATGGCCAGTTCTGTTGGGTGAGCTGTGTATCTGAACTGGATTTTTTTGCATTAAAATAAACAAAAATTTTACTTTAAAAAGTGTAAAACAACTAATCAATTACTGCTGATATCATATTTTCTTCTCAAACAACTGGCCATAAGACCAGACTAAGAGTGGATTCACTCTGCAGTCGGCGCTGAATAAGTTAACAGTAATTAACGAAACAGTACTGTATGCCAATAGTAACGGTAATAATACCCCAGTAGTGGTTAACTGAGTTGTGCAAGCGATTAGAATTGTTAGTTATTTTTGCCCTGTTTTATAATTATTTTCTCACACAACTACCTAGTTCTTATTTTTATTGATCCATAAGTGTTTGGACAATTATTTTTATTTGAAATTATTATATTTTTAATATATAGATGTTTTGTTGCTATTTTGTGCTATCGATTAGATATTTCTAATAAATTTCGCGAAAATTTAATTCAATTTTAAATAATTTTTGATATTTTGATCGACAAAGAATTTAAGCACTTGTGTTGAGTTGAGTTAATAGCAAAATATGCATATATTGTGAATTATTATTTACTCTTTAATAAATGAGTCGACTTAAGAACCGTGATTTACGATTGGAATTTGTACCTCTTTTTAATGTCCTTATATACTTAAATAAGGATATACCTTATAAACTATTAACAAGTTCATTTTAAAATAACCCCATTATCGATTTTATAATAATAATAATAATAAAAGTTTACCTTTTCCTATATGTTGTATCATGATGAAAGTTTTCTTTATTATGATTGAAAGTACTGACAAAAGTCTATTAACTATTACTATAAAAGTTCAAACTATTTCTATTAATTAGTTCTATGATTTAGATTTGAATTTGACATTTATTGCTGTTTAAAATTACTTTTAGTTCAAATGATCAAGTGCTATTTTTAATAGTTCCTTTTCTAATTTAAGATTCACAAACATTTTGTTAATTATCGTTGTTTTCATTCATTTTCTTTCGTTGACTATTAATTAAAATATTAAATTAAAGGCTAATAATCAAAATTATTGGTTGAGACACAAGTTTTGAATACTTTTAGGTAAGCATAAACTTTACTCCAATTAAATTAAGAAACTTCCCTTTCTTCATAGAAATAGGTATAAAAATAAGCTTGGTCTAATTTTAAAGGTTTAGTTTTGTAAACTTAAATATTAAAATTTCAGAGTTTGTGACCATGGTTATTTTTATTATGATTTAATAAAATATATAAAAGTATAGTATTAAAGTATTGATAAAATTGAACTAATAATTCCGAAACCTTCACATTTCAATTGTTCATGGTTCAATGATTCAATTACTCAAACAAGTAATATAGAATGAGTTGAAAAATAATATCCATTAATATTGAATTGAATAGAAAAGTATTTTTTGTTAATTAAATGAGTTTTAAATTAAAACTTTTAATATTCAATTCATTTTTAATATGAGATGTTTGATATGAGACTATTTTAATCATTATTTTGATTTATTAATAAAACAATGCTCTAATTCTAAATATTTAAATTAATTGTAATTAAAATGCCCATGGTTATAAGCCGGTCAGCATAAATATCTACAAAAATATGCCTTTAAAATGTGACCAAGTTCATTTTTAAAAGAAATTCTATATTGAAATGATATGTTTCTAAGAATCTATGAAATGTATATTTATATCAATTTCTTGTTAATTAATTTTGATGTCAATTAATGTTTGAGTGTTGAAAAGTGTTAGAAATCTCTATTTGGGTTCAATATTATGATAAATAGCTTTTATTTTATTAATACTTTAGTTTTTGCAAAGCCTTTAGTTTTAGTTTGTTGTTAGAAATACAGTTTGTGTTGACTGTCGACAGACGACCGCTGACTATAGTAGTGGTCCTCGTATTGCAAAAATGTCTAAGAGTTGGATGAGTTAAGTTATTGATCAAAGATATCGAGAGCTTTGGCTGTCAGTTAAAAGTTATGGATTTTTTCTTTTAGTTATCGATAAGACCAGTGATGCCCAACATTTATATTGCTTTCAATGGGATCAACACTTCTCTCAAATTGATTCACATCGATGTCAATCAGTGGACAATTTAGTGGCAAAAGTGTCTCTATTGACCCATTTCATGTTAGAATCAGTTTATACTAGCTAGATCATTTATCAGTTACTGGTCTTTTGGTCACTTCTCATGGATCTAAAAATATTTATAATTATAATTGATTTAATGTGTAATTTGCGAACAAACCCTCCCTTTTGTCTTACATACCATTTGGTATAATTTTGATAAACGGTTTCCCAAATTATAATAACGTTAACAAAAGTTTCCTTTAATTAAAAAATTATCCCAACATTTGACAGATATTTAACTCTTTTTAAAATATGATAAGATTTGGAAACAGATGTCCTAATATTGTGTTAAAAGGTTTGAGGGCTAAATCCTAAAGCACTACATTTACTGATTTATTGATCAATAAAGTGATCAACTTTTGCAATATTACTGAATATATGAATTTGATATTCAATAGTAGAAATCCCAGTATATATTAAATATCTTTAAAACATTAATGTTTTATTTCTTGTTATATCCTTGGTATCTTAGAAAATTATCTTGATAATATTAAAAATTTAAATTAAAAAAAACTTGATAATTTCTGAATCATGTAATTTGAAATAATCCCATTAATAGATTTTATCAAGTTAATAATCAAGATAGCGATTAATGTTAAGAATGGGTTGAATGTAAACATATTTTATTTACTAAATAATGACCATGCTAAATTTTATTCTTGAATTTAATCAGTTATAAACTTAAAATTTTACCGAATTTTGCCTCAAATATTAAATAATATTATTTTAGAAAGAATAAAATCGTATATCAATTATATCATATCATATGATTCAAAGATTCGCTTAAATGAATGGATTTAAATCAATGTATTTCAATGTAGAGCTTATAATGAGTTTAGATCTCATATACGATAATATTTGTACTGAAATCTTATTTCCAACTTTTTCTCAGGGGATAAGAAATTAAGAAAACCAGGTATTCATAATTAGCTGTTTATATAGTTTTGGATATAAATGATAATGATTTTTTCAATTAAAGGGTGATTTTGGTCGGTGTTGGGGATCCCTTTTCGAATCAATTCAATCTCAAGACTGAAATGTTAATTGAATTCTAGAGAATCGGAGAGAATGTGAGAGAAATTAGAGTTGAATTTTGGAATTCATTACTAATTAATTTTGTTTACCGTTAAGTGCTTTCGTTGGGCCCGAAGGGGATTAACATAATTACATATTGAGTCTATTTTTAATTTTCTCTACAAAAGTTTTGTTGGTTTTTAAAATCAATAAAAAGTTTATTGATTTTTAAAAAGTGTACAAAATAGCCATTTTGCCAACCCTTTCAGACCTATTAATTGAGCTAGCACAATTACTTCACAATTAAAATTTGACTAACATTTTGTAATTTTTGATTTTTAAGGGTATTTTACCATAGTTTTCAAAATATTCTACCATGTATATCTAAAATAAACATTAGATAATATCATTGTATTTAATATAAGGACACATTTACTTTGATTATTGTTAAAATAATGATGTGAGCTTGATAACTCTTTTAAAATCTAATTTATTAAATGATGAATAGTGTGTCTAAAAGTATTTTATGAGAAATATTTCTTAACATAAAAAGAAATTCATTGAATTTTTTAAGAAATATTTCAAGAATTACTTTAAGAAAGTTTTCTTAGAAGAGAAAATTTCTTCTTGGTCATTCCTATAATAACATTATGTAATTTAAAGTAGTTGGTAGTACCAATTTTGTAGCACTTAAAACTAATTATCTCAAATAACATTACCAAGTTCATTAAAAATTATGCTCTTAAATAATTTATAACTTAAATTATGAGACTAAAGTTTTCATCTTTTCTACACATCTAGTATCAAGTTTAGTATCATGATCAGTTTTATATGCTATTTGAAACAAGTTGGTTAAGGGATATCATTAATGTATATAAATTATGATAGTTTAAAAGATAAGCTTGTATAAAATGAATAAACTCTGATTTATCACCTTGATTAATTATTAATATATTAATACTTAAGTAGTTTTTACTAGTACATAAATTCAAGCGCCATTCATAAAAACAATGCTAGTCTAAAATATTTGTTGTTACATCAGAAATAACTAAATAAAAATGTTAATATTCTTGTTAAAATATTTATCTTGTTTTCATTCAATGTTTGATGATTTGATTCTTGCAAATAATAAATTAGAAAATGGTTTTTAAGTTAGATTTTGAATCGATAATAAAAATGTGTTAAATCTTGTTTTAATGAAAGCTGTGAAAGCGTTTAAGTTTTGGTGACAAATGTTATGTAATTTGTTGTTATTTTGTGGACTCACTCATAGAAAATGGTTTTTCTAACAACTCATAGACTCATCCCCTTATCATAAATTTAAGTCTAAACTAGAACTTGATTTCGATTTGATATGATTTAGTGTTTAAGTAATGAAGACCTGAATCAAACAAATCTCAAATAAATCTTTGGGTAAATCTTTTGAGGTCATAACGAGCCTAACTATTGAACCAACTCTTTAGACGACAATTTATTTTAAACCTTTTAATGGGTTTTTACTTAAAAGAAAAAATTTCAAAATATATGAGACACTCGTATCATGAGATTTATGATGAAAATTGTAGTGAAATTTTGAAACTTTGCTCTTTTAAATATTTTCAATTTGAACACAAATATTCTTATATTATAAGTTTATAACTTATAACTGATAATAATTTTAATTTAATATATTTATAAATTTTTAAAAAAGTCTTTTATTTGAGTTTAATGTGAAAAATAAACATTTATTTAAGTTAATTATATTCAATGAAATAATTAATTTGAGTCGAGTATCATAGGCTTGGGTTAGCAAAATATGCTTGTTAAGTTTTAAATATATCTTATGCTGTCATAAATATAAACATGTACAATGTATTATTGTATAAATGTATTTAAAAAGTGTTGACTTTAAATCCATTGAGTTATTTGTTTGTGAGACAAATGACAATCGATTGTATTTGTGGTTCTGTTGGGCCTAACATATGATACTAAGAATATTGTCTTTTGGGGCAAATAAGTGCAGGTCTTACAGTCTTTAGTTGCTGTCAGTTGTAATGTCAGTAGTCGTTGACTCAAATGTTTGGTCTAATACTTGAGCTGTGATTTTGTCTGAGAATTGATTTTATTATTATTAAACTCTTTAACACAAAGCGATCGTCCAATAAGTAGAGGCAGTATTTTCTTCTTTCTCTTATCTCTTATTCTTAATCTTCGATTTATTCTTCCGATTCTTCAACTCTTGTTATTATTTTTCTAATGCATTACTGGCTATTCATCGCGATATTTGTCTGAACCTTAAAAGCACTTATGGCTTAGTTTTATGTAAAGACTTTCGTTTAGATAAAAAAAAGTTGATGTTTGAAGTCATTGAATGGTATGTCTATTGATAGACAACACATTGAAAGAGTGAAAACACAGATCGAGACAAATATTTCTGATCAGTTGTTAGTATTATCTTTGCTTTTAAGCCAAACAAAAGTGGACACAAAAAAACAGAGCGATGTTTTAATATTAGCATTACTGGCCTTATAACCAGTGCCTTACGACCAGTGAACACAGAATAGGCAATAGAGTAGCACTACTACCACACTGTTGTCTCTGATTCAGTTTTTTGTCTACTGGTTTATTATGATTCCCCGCTGTTTCCCTCCATTTACTGCCAATGAATCTCTAGTTT
Source organism: Galumna lanceata (assembly GCA_034695685.1). Classification (NCBI taxonomy): domain Eukaryota; kingdom Metazoa; phylum Arthropoda; class Arachnida; order Sarcoptiformes; family Galumnidae; genus Galumna; species Galumna lanceata. The sequence goes on from JAQFZL010000248.1 coordinate 13,023, forward strand.
GACTCCGAAACAAACCATAGGATAGTGTATAGTGTTTGTAGTGAATGGCTATCCTCTCTCTCTCCTCTCTATCCTCTTAGAGATGCATTGATGTAAAAACGATTCATTCGTTTCCTTTATTCAAAAACATTTCTCTTCTTCTGTTTGCTTTGTTTATACAAAAGACGATTCAATACAAAGGCTGTCCACCAGTTAAGTAGTTCTTGTAGTCAAAACATACCATTAACGTACTCTTATATAAGGATAGTTGGGAGCACAGGGCGATGCACAGAGCGATGCATACAATCATTTACATGAGATTTTCAATAATTTTTGTTTCTTTTGTCTGAAATGAAAGAGAGAACAAAACTATATATAAATAAATATCCATTTTATTCGGCGATCATTAATTAGCCACAAATAAATGGGAACACAATTTATTACAACCAAAAATTGTAGGAAAAACCTCCAAAAATTTTGTAGAGCTATCCTAACATTATGAGAGTCACTCTCTCTATCAAAATCTCATGAAAAGAAATGGGCGGTTAATAATGGTTTTGTAGATTATCTCTATATCGCACTCTTCACAAATCATATACTCATTTCTAAATGATGTTCACAAAGCAATGAACAGAACTAAAATTGACGAACATTTTGTTGTGAACAATAAATAGGTGGAACTCATGTTCAAACATAACCATAAGAACATTACAGCAGAATATTCTTTGATCGCCTCTAAGATGGATAAATCCATAAACAGTATATGTATAATATCTGACGCTCACATCATTTGGTGCTTTCATTTTGAAAATTTTATAAAATTCATTCGGTATATGTTATCATCGACGCCATTACTGTGATGTGAACATGGTCAAATTTCATATTACGATTTGAAAAGCGAATTTTAAGCCCAAAAGGGAATGCTTTTACATAAATTCATAGACATATAAATTGCAAATTATTAGATGTAAATCCATTTTTATTTCCCAAAAGAGTAGGTTTTAATTTTTACTTGCTTATACTATTTCATTTACCTCTAATGTTTTTTGATTTTTAGGGGCTGAACAAGATTATATTCATTAAAATAATTAGAATTATTAATAAAAACACATTAATTTTATCTAAAAATTACATTAAAAGCTAAACATTTATTTCTTAAAAAAAACATTTCCATTAAATGATGAAATTAATAAATTTGAAACTATTATATTTTTATCATTATTTAATTAGTATTCAAATAGCACTCGAATTCCTAGTGGAAAATCACTGGTTATTTTAACCCGAATAAGATATGCTTGGTCAAACTTACTATTAAATAATAGCTTTTTTATTCAATTGGTTTTTACATAATTTTTTTAATTTTAAAATTATGTTCAGATTTTATTCAATGAATTTATATTTTCTTTCGATTAGGAAAGGAATACATAATTCATTTGAATGTTGAGGAAGTCTTCCATTAGTTTTGAAACTAAATATAAAATATATATAATTTTTTCTCTTTTTTCAATTCAGGCTAAAGAAAAGTTGAAATAAAATTTCATGGAATGAACTGAATTACCATAAGAGCTCAAAAACGGCATTTTTGTTCAAAAAAAAGTCTCACTCATTATTCTGGTTCGTGAAATCCATAGCAGTCGTCAGAAGTATGGCAGAGCTTTGGGTGAGTGGAAGAGAGCATTGAATTAATTGATAGCATAACCAAATAAATAGTGTGTGTTTTGAAATAGCAATTGCTTTGAATGAATAAAGAGACTGAAAATTGAGATAAAATTTATTTTTTGTTACGAATAGTAGAGTATTAGTAGAGGACGAACCAAGAATTGATAGATTGGTTGAGTGGGAAAAGGGCTAATCATTTGCAATATAGTGACGATGCCGTCACTAACTGTCAGTCTATGCTTTGATAGCTTTGATGGATTTACAACCATTTCTATTGACAATTGTTTTTCCATAATTTTATGCCTCAAATGATGTCAAACCATAGCTAATGCTTCACTTAAGATGTAAAGTGCTTTCACTTTAGCATCACTTTTGGCATCGCTTTTATATTTTTAATTATTTTAATGCACTTTAATGTTATCCAAAAAAGTTGACAAACATTTGCATTAATTTGAAAATTATGGCTAAAATTTAAATTAATTTATTCATTTCAAAGAAAATGAGTAAAAGGTAGAGCTCACTGTCCATTAGTCTTGTTTTAAACCCATTTTGAAAACTGACTCAAAAGACCACTCTATGAAATGTTTTTTAAAAAAATGTAGGCATCACTTTTGTTATGAAATTCATATCCTCTATAAAATATCAACTTTTCTTATATCCGCTTATGATTCACATATTGTTTTAAATAACTTTTAATTGTTTGTCACTTGAATTGTATTGATTTGTATAAATGGATTGAATAACTAATTTATAAGTTATTCGTAGACTGTCTCTCACTCTTAATATGTGCACACATTGTCCTTTTCAAATTTAATCTTGTTCATTTCAATAAATGTTATATGTTTATGTCTACCAAATTCATTGTCCACAAAAATATCCCAAATACTGTTCAACAAAAGATTTTTCCCATTAAAACTGTTTTTCTTATTATTTTTAATCATTTCTAAAGGTTTACACAGAGTTGTCAAACACTTATATAAATTTCGATTTATTAATATAATTAGTAATTTTAATTCAGGATTAAAACTAATTGAATGTAAATTTATCTAATATTCAGATATTTTTAACTAATGACTAAAAATATGATCTCTTCTTCAAATATTTAAAATAAGAGAGACTTTTAAAACAACTTTGAAATTAGTTTTAATCTTTTGAACAGCTTTTGAATGTTGTTTTGATGCTTCAATTTTGGCAATAAGTGGATAACGAGTGCTCTTAAATGACACGATTGAGTCTAAACTTTATAAATATTTTTGAAAATAGCTTTTCCTATGTTTACAATTCATTGAGGAATTGTATGATTTGTTTATTCAATTTATAGATCAATATTTATAATGGAATTGAGAGTCAGAATATTATATATTTTATTTGAGAACTGTTTTTATGAAAAAAAAATTTAAGTTATTTAAGAAAATAGTTTATATTTTATATGAAAAGTGTATATAAATATAAACCTGAATTCAAATCAAGAAATCAAAAGTGACTTTTGAGTGACACAAACAGCCTTTCAATGCAAATATGTTTTAAAAGAAACCAAGAAATTGAAATTTGGTTACTTCTAATAAGTTGAGTACAAAAGTGAAACTCTTAAAAAATGTGTCCATAAATCTGAATAAATTCTCTGACATATACTGAATAAATGAGATTATTTTTATCGCCTCAACTCTTAATATCAATTAAGTGAAGGGAATATTCTTAGGACTTAAGTGAGAAAATTGGTTTACATGATATGTTTGGCCATAAAAGTAATGTCAAACAAATCACACATCAAATAAATGGTCACATATTCTTCATATATTCCTCTCATCCACTGATTATATTCGGGGTTTGATTTTGGATACACTTTTCTTGTAATTCAATCGACATATTCCTACAAATATTTATGGTTTTATATAACTCGAATAAATTGCTTTTATATAAAACTTATAGCGACTATAAATTACTTTTTGATTGGAAGGACACACAAAAACAATTCAATACTATTACTAATATTTCACTCTTCACTTATAAGCCATTGGCCGAAATGTTGTCAATTATAATCTCAAACGTCTTCTAAGTTATAACATGAATAAATTACAACTCTTTTATATCTGATTGAAGGGAAGGGAAGAGCGTATAAATGATGTTCACAACAGAAAAAATGTATTTCTTTGAGTCAATAGAACCGGAATTATATATAATAAGGAAATGAGATTTTATGTTCACTTTTGTTCTTCAATTACTTCTATTTCTAAAAGTATTTTCTGTTTTATATATATTTTATCTTTTCATAGAAAACAAGAAGTATTTCCGTCCGAGAGTTGTGTTGAAACACGAGTGCAAAACAAATTGAATTACCTTAAAGTTTAACTGCTCTAACATTTCTTTCTCTTACGACTTAACTTTTCTAACGGTTGAGAATAAATTTGGATTTATAGCCAAATATTCTGTTGTTTTGCTCTTTTTTATTGAATAGTTTGCAAAAAACGTATGTTCGCCTAAAACACTAAATCTCATATTTCTTATAAAGAATAAATAAAAATTAAAACCAATAATAGGCTTGACCTAGATGATGGTTAGATGATGGCTAGATGATAGTTAGAAAGTGGCTAGATGATGGCTAGATGATAGTTAGAAGGTGGCTAGTTGATGAGGCATTCGAATTTCACTCAAAGTTATCCAGATTCTCACCTTTTCTCTATTATTCTATTTTCAAATATATTATTTTGCCAATTAATCACCTAGACATATGTTTTGTTCTGGCTCTATTTAGAATAGAATTTCAACTAGAATTGTAATTAACTAAATATCAGATAGTCTTTAATCTAATGGAAAATTTTGATGTCGATTCCAATTAGGAGTAATTGATTATAATTTCAAACATTACTGTTGTTTGCGATACTGTTCTTCGGCATTAAGTTTGATATCTCTTTAGTCAACAAACAATTATCTTTTGTTTGAAGCAGAGATAAAAACTGATGGATTAAATGCTTATAATTCCCTGAGTTATGAATATGTAAAAAGTCTTTAAAAAATTAATGGTTAATATGTCTGATATTTTAAACAAAATCTGCAAAAAATTTAAGAGAAAGACTTTGTTTTGGGAAAAATATTGAATAAAACAAAAAATAATAAAACTTATTGAATGAATGAATGAATTCATGAGCTTTTTTTGTCGATAACTATAACAACGATTTAAACTCTTTATTGTAGTCATTATTCTGTGTTTAATTCCCAGAACTGTTCTCAAATCCATCGGTACCTAACAATCGACTAAATTATTTCTGAGAGAAATGTTTTCTTATTTCCTATTCTTGGAGGAAATCCATTGAATCTAAAAAGAATAAAAATGTAATCGATTTTAACCAAAGATAATATTAAACACTAGAAATATAAGAAAATATAAAATTAATGAATGGATGAGATTAATGACAAACGAATCAGAAAATAATGTTTGAATATAAAGTGAGAGAGAAAGAGAGTGAGAGAGAAAGAGAGTGAGAGAGAAAGAGAGGAGGATTGGCATAAATTAATGGATTGGATGCAAAACTAGAGACAAAAACTGATAAATTAACGATAGATAATATAATTTTATGATTTGTCTTCTTATCACTAATTGTGTTCGTTTGGATAAAGTATTATTTTATTAAATGTGATGTGAAGTAAAGGCATAGTCACACAATTTGAATGCCAGCACTCAGTAGGCTATGAATCGGGGACTGGTATGTCGATGTCCTCATATCGCTATTGCAATAGTATTTATGTTACGCCGTATAGATATAGTAGTTATCGACCGCTTTCTGCGGACAGACTCAACAGAGAACCGATTCTTCTCATCATAGGAAGCAGTGCCCCACTGCTAGTGCTGAGCACAGTTACTGTTAGAAAACAGTTGTGTACAGCCATACACTCCAACTCATAGAAAATAGTATCGAAACAGAAGCTAAATGTTTGCAACTTTTCATTTGATTCAATACATTCATAACGTTTTGACCTCTTATTCTGTGCAAACAGTCTATACTTTGGTATAGCATTTGAAGTGAAAATTATTGTAATTTAATATGAAATAACACATTGTTTTCAGATTTAATTTCAATTTGTATTCAAATTAATTGTTTTTTATTGAATGAAAATTCAATTTATTTTAATGAAAACTCAAATAATCGACACTTCAATTGTCATCTGAAAAGGGTTTGAACTTTCAAATAATAACTGATTTTGAATCTGAAAAACTTTTCATAACTTGAAAAATATTTAAAATTTATTATATCTATAGTTGAATGAACTGAAGAGTAT
>JAQFZL010000249.1:0-18921 GCA_034695685.1 Galumna lanceata
AATCAATAACTTAATTGAAAAATAATAACATTGAAGTAAATATCATAATATTATTTATATAAAAATCAATTTATGATTTTAATTATTCAAACAATACATATATACCTGAGATGGTTAAAAGGGAGGGGTATTCCGAAATACCCTTCCTAGAATCGAAAAAATAGGCAAATATCCCCTAGGATCGAAACCTTATAAAGTTATCTCAGCATATAAATGTACTAATAAAATGAGCTCAAACATTGAATTTAAATATCAATTGTTTATCTTTTCATAAAATACTCTTTTTTGTAAAATTTTATGTTTTGAACATTTTTTACACAAAATATCATTTTTTTTGTAAATAAAAAAATAATATTTTGATTCTTTTTATTCAATTATTAATTATTGAAGAACTCATAGTTTATAAAAATTGTTGATTCTTACAATTTTTATAATTTTAATTAATATTTTCATAAGAACTTTATAACTTTCATGATATAAGCTTTAGTTTGAAACCAGACTCATTCAATTCTGAGTGTCTGGTTAAGCAAAAGATGGTTCTTATTAACTTAGTTAGTATTTTTTGAGTTGAATATTATCGAATATGATCATGATAAATTGATTTATTGAGTTCGCCAATAGTTTACTAATTTTAAATTTTGTAATTAATTGTAAAATCAATTAAATAATTGAATATAATATGACTTATATTTAGATAATAAATGAAGTAAACACTGAACTAACGTTAATTCAAGAGTTAAATGTATTAATGATTTGCCCCCAAAAGTCTTAATTTGTCTTTTATTGTAGAGATTTTCTCACAAATATTAAGTTCAGTTTTTTGCAGAACTAATCTTTTTATCAGATTTCCAAATGATTAATGAAAAAGATGGAAGTGGACCAACAAAGTAACCATGATAAAATATTGCTTTACTCATTTCAAATAGACCCCGATTTCATCAATCATTTGGAAATTTGATAAAAGAGCGACTTTTGAGAAATTCTTGAAATTATATTTGAATTGTAATTAATTTGAGTCAACTTTTATAACAAAATCAATGCGTTTTCACTCCAAATAAACATTAATTACATTTAATTATACTTTAATTGAATTCGTATTACAAACAAATAATTTGTTTTATAAATGATTTGAATTCAAATTTTGTTTATCAATACGTGAATCGTTTACTCAAATTAATATCAGACATCGCAAGACATCAGAAGATCAACAAATTCTCACATTTCTTTCAAAGAGTTATTTTTAAAATAAATTATTTCACTAAAAATATTAATTTAGAGCAGAAATTCTATGAATTGTAGTTATTTTTTCAATATTTTAAACGTTTAAAACTCATGGGCACATGTCTTCTGAAGTAAAACTAAAATTTAGTCTGAAATAACTCTTTAAATATTATCTTTTGTTAAAATTTTGAGGAAATGCCAATTAAACTATAAATAATAGAATTTGAACCAAAACTCTGTTTAGTTTTGAATAAAACAAATAAAATACATATTTTTGTTATCAAACAATTTTATAATTTATTTCTCTTTTGAACAACACTTTAGTTAAAGAACCAAATTATTATTATTATTATTATCAATTTATGTGTTCACCTTGTTCATATTGAAGTTCTTCTAAAGTCCAATATAAGTTGAATTATAGCCAAGTTTTAAGTGTTCACTTATTTTTAAATAAATGGTTGGTTTAAGTGGAAATGTGTTCATATGTCCAACAAAAGTTGAGTTTTGGATTGGGTGTAATGTCAGGTAATGTAATGTCAGGCCTGTGTCGGAGTAGTAGTGGTGGCGTTTCGACGGTATTAGCAAACCGTTGACATATGTTTGACAACTGAACAGATTATTCCGAGCGATAAAAAGCGATTTATTTTATTATTGGACCCAAAATACGTTTATCTAATTTTTTTGTGACATTTATTTATGTCGTATCAAAATTTTTACTACTTTAGCAAAAACCGACTGAAAACTGAAAAATTTAAACTGAAATCTCACGACTCTGTGTCCAAACAAAAAATGTCTCCGAACAAAATAAATCAAATTCTAGAAAACCAGACTTTCAGGGCCTCACTCTTATAGCACAGGTATTACTAGCGGTCCGGACCTGATATTTGACGAAACGAAGAGAACATGTTTTGGACGGAAAAACTAAAATAAAAAAGGCTTTTATCGCTTCCATTGATCTCTTCGGTTGTCAAACATATTCTCTTCAAATATCGACTAAAATCACAATCATTTTCACAGAGAATTTCTTGAATTTATTTTTTATTTCAATTAATATTTTTAACACAAAATTTATTCCCAAATTAAAGAGAGAATAAAGAGTAAGTGATTGCGAGAGAGAGGGAGAGAGAGGGAGAGAGAGAGAGAACATAAGCTAAACATTTGTTTTTGTGATCAAATATGAACTGACAGTAAATATGATTAATGATCTCCGAATATATCAGAAAAGTTGGACTCTTTTTCTTCATAGGAATTGATTTCTAAATACATCTTTAATTTAAAGATTTTTTGCCAAAAATATGAAAACATCGAAAACTTTATGTGATTACTATTAAAGCATTTGTATGGCATATGTCAGTAGAAATTGTATGGAAATGTGAGGTTTTCTTCAATTATATGAAAGAAAATATTAATATTTGGAGTCTTTAATGATAATAGCCTTAAGTGATGTGACGACCACTAAATTTTCTGCTTAAATATAAACAAAAAATAATCATAAGAAGTAAACGCCTTGAGATTGAAGAGTGAGAAGTAGTGGCGCACATCTTCAGCAACTGTCGGTGCGATCATCCCTATGCTCTCTCACTCTCTCTCTCTCTTTCACTTGTGTAGTGTCTATCCATATATCCTATAGATATACGGTTTGTTTAAGTAAAATGTATTGACATTTAAGCGCAAACGTGAATTACATACACAGTCTGAGAGCACAGGCATCCGACGAATGACACAAAACTGGCAAAAAATCGGCGCTCATTTCTGAGCGAAAAGTTAAAGACAAACATTAGATAAATCTTATGTTTTGTTTATCCATTTGTTACATAACTATAGAATATGTTATTCTCATTGACTTTCATTTCTCTCTTATTATTTGAATTTTGAATTTATGTTTCAAAATGTATAAAGAATTTGTTTTAGTAGTTATTTATTCGGTATATATTTATTTGATATTAACTGAAGACTCATTCCTTCACTAATTTAAAGCTCCGAAATATTTATCGTTTATATTCACAAAACTATCGTAAGTTTGAATTTATTTCAGAAATTATTTTCTTTTATATTATTTGTTTGTTTAGTATTTTATTTATTTTTATATTTGAGAAGAAATTCTTGAATTTACTTAAAGTTTATTTTCAAAACTTTATAATAAAAAATTTAGAGGTATTTAACACTTATTCTCAATGGGAGCTAACTTTCATTTATCAGTGGATGAGAAAAAGAATCAAATTTGAATAACCTTGCTTAATCTCAAATTGCTTCTAAATTATCCGGTCATTAATCGATTTATTCTTACCATAAGATAAGGAGTTATTTCAATGTTTTCAGTTTTGAATATTTTTCTTTTGGTTATAACAAAATTTCTTGTAATTTAGATAAAAGTATTGGAATTCCTCTCAAGAATTGTCTCAGAGCTTAATCTCTAATAAATTTACTTAATTTTTATTCAAATCTTTTACTGAGAAATGAAAAGTTATAAAAATTTCTGATTCAAACAGCTTTTGCGTCAATAGATATCCGCATATTATCTATCCTCCGCTCAATGGGAGTAACATGAGGTGTGCTCGAGCCTATCTTTTCACTTGGGATTGCAATATAATACTTATTATAATGCATTATCATGCTAATTTTTTACATACATTTCGATTTCAATCAATTGTTATATAAGTTTTTTTGGTGTTTCTATTAATGATTACCGGATACTAACATTCAATCAGTTGTTAATAATATGATTCATAACTTATAAATCATAAGTAAAAGCAGTTCCTTAAGAATAACGGCATATATTTATTATAACTCTGGGAGAGTCCGGTTATACTAATCGTGAACTTACATTGGATTTGATGACTGACTCATTCGGCTTTAAATAGACTCATATAATCCTGATTTTCCACATCTTTTGCCAAGTGTTGAAACAGGGTCATTTTGGAGAAAGGAAAGGAAAGAATTAATCATTTTTTGGTTTTGCTTTTGATCGATGCCTTACTCATTGTAGGACTTTCAGGGCGTAAATCAGTTTAATTTACGCTAACTTTTATTATTTACACAAAAAGTTTGATTTAGTTTTAATGAAAAGTGTTTTATTCTTTTTCAATAGTTTTGGTCAAACGATAAAAAACAAAATTATGAAAAGGAATGCCCTCAGCCATCATCGAAATGCAAGACCACTCAAGTAATGACATTATTGAGAACTTCTTGGATGACAACAATAATAAAGCAAATAATAATAAAAATGATTTTTGCGAAAATCCGATGATTATATGTGGGGGCTGTGGACTCAGAATAGATGACCGCTACTATCTGTTGGCAGTGGACAGACAGTGGCACTGCCAGTGTCTTAGATGTTGTCACTGCGGGACACCATTGGAATCGGAATTGACGTGTTTTTCACGACACGGACTTATTTACTGCAAACAAGACTATTATCGGCTATTTTGTTGGCAGACATGTGTGCGATGTTTGCAAACAATACAACCGAAACAGTTAGTGATGAAAATTATTTTGGACGGACATCAGAGCCATTACTATCACACCGATTGTTTCACTTGTGCTGCCTGTGATCTTAAACTGATTAAAGGCGACTATTTCGGACTCCACAACAATCATATCTATTGTCGCTATCATTTCCAACAATTTATCGATGGAAGCGCTTCAACAAAAGCTGCCGCTGAAGACCAATCCAGTCTCAGATCACCAGATTCTGATCCGTTCGACGATAAGAAATCACTGAAATCTTTGGACGATTGTTATCATCAAAAGCCAAGACTTCATAAGAAAAGAAAAACAAAGTTATGCCAAAAGTTCATCGATAAGTGTGAGTCAATTCCTTTCTTTTTCATTCGATTCTTGAATCGACTTTTGATAATTGGAAAGTGCGATCATCAAGGTGTGATCAAGGTACTCTAGTTTGCTATGCACTCCATGATAGGTCGCTTTTCTTTAAAATTGATTAATAACTAACTATAAATCATTAATCTTTTGAACTAAGTTTGCGATAAGAGTCTAGTGGTGTAGCGCTGGTCAATTGAGTTAACATTTATCACTTGGAATCTAAAAGTCTATCAGTCTATGATTCTATCTTGATCATTTGCTTCTTCAGCCTTTAAATAATGAAATTCTCTCACAAATGATTGATTGAAAAAATATAATAAATTTTATTCAAATAAAAAGAACATTCAATGAAATGAACCGAAAGATTGATTTAAATTCAATGATTTTAATAAAATGAAAGAGAAGTCAATTTTTTATTCATAAATGTCTTAATTTGAAACAAAAATATTATTATTGCCAATAATGGAGGCTTTCATTGCAATTGTGTTGTGACCCGAAAGTTGATTTGCATATATAAACACTCATTGAGTGGTACCGGAGCTTAAAAAGAGCTGCAAAAGTAAGGCATAGGCTGAGCAGTAGTACTAAAATATTAATAATAATTGCAAATAATTTGTGCACATATTTGTATTGAGACACAAATATATATAATTTAAGCCGATTATGATATGGCATATGTTGTGATATGTGATACCGATTGGCATTCGGCCGCTCATTCATAACACACACACTTAGACATGAGATTAGAGCCTTTTGCAAAAGAATATTCTGTGCCGCTAAGCTATGCTATGCTATTCTGTGCAAAACTTCACTGATAATCTCCGACAAATCAATTTCATTTTTGTCAAAAATTTTGTTCTTCGATTCTCTTCTACTCAATGGTAGAGAAGAGATAATCCTCTTTCAAGTACTTAGAATCCGCTTTTCTATTGGAGTCACACTTATATATTCAATGCTTTATTCTAATGCCTTTGCGCTTACAGTTAGGAAGTCAGGCTCGTCGTGTGCCAACTCAACGAACGCCTAGTCTTCATATGTATGCTCTCATTTCAATGATATTCATTCCTCTATATATTGTGTGGATGTGTTCTCCAAGACCTTAATATTGTGTAATACGAAGCAGTCTTTCATTTGATCCGCTTTTGGCAAAACTGGTAACAATGGAGGCGAGAGAGCACTGGCTGTTAGAGATGTCGTCCAATTGTTTATTTGAATGATCAGTGCTTTTAATCCGCAGTTAATTAGCAATAGTTCTGCCAATAGTCTCATCCAATCCTATATTATCACATGAATAGAATGCGACTAATTTGTCGAACAGGATATCAGAAAGAGGCGATCCATTTAAGTCATACCCATTCCGGTACTCACATATTATCAATTGTTATAAGTCTATATTTTTAGCCATTTCTCCAAAAAATTATTCAATGGAAAGCCTCAGTTTCGGCTGATTTGACAAAAAGCTTCCTTTAATCAGAGAAAAAATCCCCAAATGAATAACCAAAGCATTAATAGTATCCCTCTCTTCCATTTCGGATATATTTGTATTCATTTCGGGTGTATTTCATGAATGAAAATAGTTTTCATTACATTAAAGTACTAAAAATTAAGAAAAATATTAAAATTTATTCTATTTTTAGTAAAGAAAAACACATAAATAGGTTTGAATTTCCTGTTCATCAGAAGGAACGCCATATTTTCCAAGTCATAGATAATTAATATTTGAAATTCAAATTCTATACATTTATTTGAAATTCATTGAAAAGTTATGAGAATTTTGTTAAATAATAAATTGAAGAGTAATTGGTATTTGAAAAATGATTTGTCAATTCGATGGACACGTCGTTCAACTCTTTGTAACTATTGTTTGTTATTATAATTTTTCATTGATTTTCAGTACAATTTTATATAATTTGGACGCATATTAAAGTCAAATATTTGTAATATAATAGTGTCTAATAATGAAGTATTATTTCCGAGAGGACTAACATATTGAGTCCAATTGAGTTGCACTCAATTTGTTTCAATGACTCGCTTTTAAAAAAAGTTTTAATTCAGAAAATACTTCAATAGGTTTTACAGTTTACTTATGTTTCAATAGGTTTGTGTCGTTTTGAATGTCGTGGGAAAAGTTAGGCACGTGTTAGGCAGTGATTCTCCAATGAGTCGTCCCCTATATGTGGGCCTATTTTCATTGATAGACACGTATTGAAGCCTTGTTTGCCATGAAGTTCCTCACAAACAATAGTCTTGTGTTGTGTCCTTCACTTGGATATATTTTTTTCCTATCTTTCAGTTTTTAATTTGAAGTGAAAGTTAGATATAAATGAAAAGAATTGAAAGAATAAATGCACACATATTTGATTGAACTGACATACAGTCCAACAAAAACTATGCACTCAAACGTGTGTTCTCATAGACTGGAAAACTCATTGACATTGTGGTCGTTTCGACTCTTCTCAACGCATAATTCAAACGATATTTTCCTTTTTTTTTTTGCTTCTCTTCTCTCCCCTTATTCTGTCCTTTTTATGACTATTTCTAGTCTGAGTCTATTTATGACTGTATTGTCGAACATCTATTGAGATGTATAGAACCGGAAAAAAGTTAGTGAAGAGTAGCATAAAAATAGTGTATTTGAGTACAAAAGAGCGGAACAATTGTGTTGAAAGAGATTCTTCTGTTCTTCTGATTTTGTTGGGCTTATATTCCATATCACTACTGATGTATTCAAAGTGTAGGCCAGACGTTAGGCCACAAGAACTTGAATTTAATGCTTGAGATATACTGTTGCCGACTCTCTAAGACTCAACGGGATATCGGTGTTAGGATTGGCCTCAGGTCTTGTTATTTATGCTAATAAAAGATCAGCTGAAAGTTTCAGAACTGAGAGCTCACTCTTTACTCGTAAGTGTTCTCTCTTTTTATGAGTTAAATGTGCCATAAATATCAGCTAAAGATTTCTCCATTCATTGATAATTTGTCGCTCAAATACTCATATCAAACAAATTCTCAGATTTATTGTCGAATTTACTCAAAATGATCGCTGTTTTCGTCACAAATATATCATTTAAACGGAATTTTGAGATTTTTATCTAAAATCGGAATAATTTTAATTTTATGAACTTTTTATTTATGAAAACAATTGTAAATTATTGTGTCCTTCAATCACAATACAAATGGCTTTCTTTTAGAGACAATGAATGAAAATCAATAGAGAATTTGCATTTAAATCGATGTCTATTCAAAGCATTTATTGGAATAACAAAAATTTTTAAAACATTTGTCGCTTTCAATACTATTTTAAATAATAATTAAATGCATTTTATCTAAAAATCTTTTATTTCTTTTATTCAAATTATTATTCAAAGCCTCCCTTTTTTCCAATAGTGTCATCCCTGTCAAAGTCCAGTTCCCCGACCGGTTCCCGTTGTGATTCGCCACTGACTCCGTCTACTTTAATGTCATATTCAGGAGGGAAACGGCCGAAGCGGAACCGGACTTCATTCAAACACCAACAGTTGCGGGCAATGAGACAATACTTTAATCTAAACCATAACCCAGACTCTAAGGAACTGAAACAGTTATCGCAGAGGACAGGCCTTTCTAAACGAGTCCTTCAGGTAAACATTACTTATATTATAAATTGTGTATACAATGGAAACAAAACTAAAAAATCCATAAAAATTATGACTTCATTAATAGAAAAATAGATATTAAATATTAAACTTATTGTTTGAATACATAATTATATAGATGTTTAACCTGAAAGAAAGGCTATTCTGTGTCTAAATTTAATTATTAGATGAACCTTGGCACTTTAGTTAAGTGTACCCTGATTATCATTGATTACAATGAATATCACGAAAACACAAACCGACAAAACAAACAAAATATAAGAAGTGATAAAAACAATGAACGAAAATATAGAGGAAAATGACTCCAAAGTAATTATATTTGCATTTCTTCTCTCACTTAACCTCACAAAAGATCGACAAATAATTAATTCAATTTAATTCATGAGAAGAGAAAAGCGTTAAAATTGTACTGTTTTTATAGTAGTGTTTATATGTGTGCGACGAAAATCTATTATCAGTCCTTAAGAATAGAGTTTTGTCTTTTAGTGTAAGAAAAATATTCACTGAATTTTCATTACGATTACGACCAGAGATAAAATCCATTCAAACTCTCTTTATTTGCATAAAATATTCTCCACTAAAATATCAAAACAGTTTGAGAACAAAATTTTTATTTGTTTTAATATTATTCATACAAATGCTTATATAATACTTATTTTTCAATCCATGGATGTCTAACAGAGGGATAGCCTTTTGGACAGACTTTAATAATTGTCAGAAGTATCCGATTCATAGCTATTGAACACTTAGTACTCAATAATAATAATAATAATAGAGTTTATGTATATTTTAGTGTTTTGTTCATCCCTGTAGGGTATGTGCGACTCTTGGAGTGAGAGAACCGTCGGAAGTAATAAAAATTATTCATTTATTTTCAATAATTATTCGCTTTTGTCTTATCTTTAGTATTGAAGTGTATTTTTTGTTCGTTAATTTTCATTCATATGTTTTTATCACTGAATTTACTGTTTATTATCAGTCATTTCCTTCGAATTGAATTCTTTCAAAAAATAAGTCATTTTTTATGATTTTGTTATTATTTATGGACTTTAGGTTTGGTTCCAAAACCAAAGGGCGAAATGGAGGCGAAGTCTCTTAAGTCAACAAAGTTTAGGCCCACAAATAGTACAGGAATGTCAGCCCCTCACAGAACTTAATGATTATCCTCTCAATTGTGATGAGGAGCAGACTATCATCGAAGAGGAACAGTCGTTCGCAACTTATACCCACTTGTATTGAATCCATTTATTTCATTCATTAAAATAACTTTAATGTATTTTTTGCTTAAATTTTAGAAAACAATAGAATTATTTATACGAAAAATTTATTAGTTGTCATCTGAACGCCATTTCAGAGTCAAATAAATTGAATATAAAATCAGTTATTCATTAATCAAAATATGAAAAATTATTTTTTTTTGGTTTTTGTTTGTTTATATTCCACTGAAAACTATTTTTCTTATGATTTTACCCAAAAGTAAACTTTCAAACCAACAAAATCAATGAGAAATGTGTCCGAACTTTTGGCCAATTATTTCACTTTTCCTACACATCCGAAACAGGTCTGACTCGAAGACTATTCCCATTTGAATGATGATTGACATAAACAACAGAAAATCTTTTTCTTTTAAAATATGAATATTTTTCTTCTTTTTAAAAACGATTGGATTCACATCTTTAGTATGTATTGAATAATGATTTGATTTATGTCTTGTCCTCATCTCTTAGAGAATATCCTATTTCTAAACCAATTAAATCATTGACTCATTTATTACAAGAAGAGCTCTTTTGCTCCCAAAGGAGAGAGGAATAGAGGAATAGGGAATTCTTGAAAATATTTCTTTTCTGAACTTTTCGCTTATTATGCAATTAATCACTTTATTTGTGCAAATTTTGCACATTTTTGTGGCCAACATTTGTAATCCTATATCAGAATAGTAGCCATAAATTTCTTTCAACTGAGTTGTGATAAAATTAAGTCAACTATGAAAGAGTAGTTTTAAAAAACTACCTCAAAGACAAGAGAGATATTGACTCAGGAAAAAGGATATCAATTATTTGCCCAAATCTCAAGACTAAAGTCGTTATTCAGAATAATTAATTTCAACTCATGACTGAAGAACAGTAGACATCGTTTGATATGTAATTAACATTAATAACTCGAAGAGCTCACACACATCGCAATTCAGTGCCTTCGTTCGGATGCCATACATTTGTGAGGCCATCACAAATAGACTGACTTTCATAGATGTCTTTGTGTGGCAGTACTTCTATTTAGTCTCTTCTTATCAAAGTTGACACCAATTGGCACAAACACTGAATATTCTTTGTCTGTTTCGGCCAAAAGCATATCATTCACGATATGAATGATGAGCTTCACTCACTTCGAGTCTATACATGTATGTGTGTGACTGAGTGTTAGTGAAAAGGCATTCCTTGCAATGCCTGTACTCTCATAAGCAGTTCACGTAATGCACGGCTTTAATTTTCTGACGCTTTTTTCGATTACAGAATTTTAAGGTTTTATTTTACACCAAATCTGACGAAAATATTCTCATTTTTCTCTTAGGAATCAGTGATTCGCGTCTTTTCTGCAAATTTTTCATTTTCTCTAAATTTTAAATACAATTCTTCTGCGAAATTCGATTATTAGTGGCGCCCACTCTTTAGCCGATGACTCCCAGTCCTCAGTCACTTATGTGAGGACCGGATTTTGGGCGTAATATTCATATGTTTTACGTATACTTTTCTTAACTGAATTCCTTTAGCATCAGATGAGCCGGAAATTTGAGTCAGTCGTCGTACTAAACGGTTCAATGATAACCAGCGATAGATCAATAGGAAAATCGGTGCCTCCAAACCCTACCCGACCCATACAATAGTGTTTTTAACTTAAAACAGTTTAAAATTCAAAGCAAGAACTCATTTCTTGTAAATGATTGCTTGTTATTCATCATTGAAGTGAACTTTGATCTCAATATAAGTGTTGACTGTTTTTGTTTTAAACACTTTTTTCAATAAAACCCAATCAAATTGAGAGCCATTTATAAAAGGTTTGACTTAATTTCAATTTTGAGTTTAAATTATTCATAATTAAGTGATGAGTTTATTAGGATTTCCCTATAAATAAGGTATGTTATGGCTGAGCTCTAGGGTAGGCCTGCGAGCAATTCAGTGCTGTTCTGTTAAACATAAATCAGTGAATTTATAGAAGAAATGTCTTATTTTCAGTTATGACGAGTGAAATGTCTAAAAATTCTCAAAGAAAAAGAATAGATGAGAACATGTGTATTGTGGACACGGCGTCGCCATCACTGGAAACGGGCCATTGATAATACAATTTAGCACTAATACTAAGCAAAGCAGTGGTGTATAGAACTGAGCCTAATGTTAGCCCAAACCTAATCTAATAATACTAAATATGCATTTACTGCGACTTTTTTAGAAGAAAAGCCAAAAAAACGTTAAGTTATGCACACATTCACTGCAAATGAGTTGTGAGTGCAGAACAAAATTGGTTTAATTTGGTCTTAAGTTTACTCTTATATCATAAAAAGAGGATGTGTTTAGAGTAAAGCGTGAAGAATGTCTTTTTACATATAACAGAACGACACTTTCAATTACGGCCAGACTATAATTATGGTGTGTCTGACGTTTTTAACTATTTTAAAAAGAAGGGAAGGTTTTGTATATGAGATCGAAAACACTACTTATCACTTGTGTAAAGACATTGATTGTTAATGTGATATATTTTAGCCTCATCTCTTTCTTTCTCTCTCTCTCCCCTCTCCCTCTCTCTCCCTCTCTCTCTCCCCCTCTCCCTCTCTCTCTCCCTCTCTCTCTCCCTCTCCTTCTCTCCCTCTCATTCTCTCTCCACTAATTAATGTGTAGTTAATTATAAAAATTATGATAAAATACTCATAGCTTTTGGTTAAAAACTTTTTGTTTTGTTTATTCTTTAGTTCGAATGGGAATCAGTTTTAGAAGTTTTCTCACAATTAATTTCTTACAGACTTTCAGTCAAAAAGATTTCATTTAATTTTATTGACAGAAATCAATAGTTTGCGAAGAATAGAGAGGTTTTTGCTTCAAAATTAAAGTTTTAATAAAAATCATTTAAATCTATAAATTCAATAAAATTTGAGTGAAAAACAAAATCTTTATCTAAGTTTTAATTTAATTTAATTAACATTCTATAAGATTTTGGGTTATTTTTATTTAGGTTATCCGACACAAAACCTGTTGTCAATTAGAAATCAAATAAAAACCAATTAATTTGAATCCGAATATTTGTTAACACTTTACAAAACATTCAAATTATATCTGAACTCTAGTCATATGAGTCCTAAAACAAGATATTTTGCATAATTGTGTTAAGGCTTTCTCTAAGTCAGTAAAATAATAGTGAAAACAAATTTGAAGAACTCTTTCTTAAACTAATGGAATGGAAGCCAAAAAAGAGTGAAATTTATGATAAAACAAACCACAAGTCTATGCCTTAAGAATAATAGCGATAATTAATGACAAAAACTGATGTATTTGTTGTTTATTATCTAACAGTAAATTGTTTGCATCGCATTCGTGTGAAACCCTTTGAGTGGATAATTATTCAGTTGTATAATCTCTTATGAGATGCTCACTATGTTGTCTATATTGGGCACAAATGATGACATACCTCAGCGTTAATGTAGTGGATCATCCATAGGGCCACCCAAATGGTTAGGCCATTGACGCCAACGTCTCGGACAACAAAATCATATACAGATTCTATGTTTAAGCAAAATATGATAAAACAGTCATTCTTTGAGTTTGCTATTACTTCGTAAGCAATACTGACTTCTATTTCATATTCATTTGCATAGAATGACCGCTCGATAGTGTCCACTGATAATACACTAACATTCTTGTATAATTGTGATTTTAGCCTTGATTATTTTAAATCAACTTCACTCACATTTTTAAAACTTAAGTTTCCGGACTTTAATTAAATTTTAGCGAATCTTCAAATCTGAACTCAAAAACGATAATCTGTGCGATAACTCCACTGAATATAATCTTTATTTTTTGTTTAATTCAATGAAAAACACTTAAACTAAAATTTTGAATCATTTATTTGATTATTGATTTATAGTTTAATATTTGTTTGAATTATGTATTTATATATTTCATTCATTTTTATAAATATGATTTTTGTTCAAAAATATGGAAAAATATCAAACTTTAATGAATCCGAGGCCAGTCTTTACATGTTTTCTCTATTAACTTTTGTTTATATTAACAGTTATTATTTATATTAACACTTTAATAGAAATAATAAGTAATTCATAATTAATTACATTCAATATATTACTTAAAAGAGTTCAAATTGTATCCAATCTCTCTCTCCCTCCCCATCTCTCTCTTTCTCTCTCTCTCCCTCTCTCTTACACACATACATACACTCACACACATACACACCGACAGACACTCACTCACTTGAGTCCTGTCTTGATTGATGAAGAGTCGATCAAATCAGACCCTATAGTAATGTATTAAACATTACTATTAAGTATGAGATATCAAAGCCTTAACTAAATTCAAAGACATATCAGAGATTCGGTGAAAATTTCTTCAGAATTTTTATATATATTTTGCTTTTTTTTTCTTTCAATTTTGTCGTTTGATTTTTGCCGAAAAAATTCGCTAATTAGTGATAAATACAAACAGAAAATAAATAATCGAGTCAACAACCAATTCATATTTGAAATAATATTTATTTTATAACATTTTTCATCAATAATTTTGGCAAATATTTCTCAAACGACGGAACACTTCTCAAATGTAAAGTCAATTTAAAACTCTTTTTCTTTGAATGAATTATGTTTTTTCACTTAAATTGATTTTGTGTGCATTAAATGAAAAAAATGAGCAAAACTTTTTGGCACACTTTGATCATGAATTAAAGCATACACTGAAAAGGGGATAACCAATTGGATATGTGAGACAATCTTCTCTAACCATTTCAAAAGTCTGTAAAAAGTTCTTACAAATTGTTACAAAAATCTATTTAATTAGAATAACATCTAATTATTTGAGACATTATTTGCGATACAATTTTAAATCTTTAGAATCAAAAATTATGAATTGAAATATTGTTATCAATGTTTGTAAGACCTGGTAGTTGTGAGAAGTGAGCAAGGTTGTTACGTTGTAAGACTCTTTACAAGTCATGGTTTTATTTTGTAGAAAATCGATGTCCATATTTTCAGCTCTATATTCGTCTGTTTCGTCACTAATGAGGAGTAGAAGAGAGAGAAAATGTCAAAAATATAAACGCCTGAAAACGTGCTTAAGGCTCACTTTATTCTGCGCTATTCTGTACTTCAAAGAGAAACATAGAAAATGTTGAGTCAAGTTCTCTCCTGTATTCTGAGCTACAATTGAACAGAATATCCGATAGAATAAATATAGAGAAAGAGAGAGAAAGTAGAGGAAAATAGAGGATAACTTTCTCAGTACTGATTCACTAACGAATTGAAATATTGTTCAGAAGAGCTGTTCACTGACTGATGCTATGGATGTGTTTGGGCTTTGCTCAGCAACACAACTCTGCTTAGAATTGGGTTAACACAGAGACATCATATCGAGTATAACACATTTCTATGCATCAAATTTAGAATAATGTCATAGATTTCACTTTTATTCTTATATCGATAATGTGATCCCAACGAACATCATTTGTTATCCGAGTTATAGCACATGATTCCAATTATAAGGGTTTGTCATTTCCACTATTAATGGGTTGCTATCAAACAGATTTTTTGAACATTTTCTGCAAATTTTGGGTTCATTTTATTTGAATATTAGAATAATAACTTAAAATTATAAAATTTCTATCGATTTAAATTCAGTCACAACTTATTTGACACTAAGTTCTATAAAAAAGAGGTAAAACAAATTAAATTGAATGGTTTGGAGGAGAGGTTGTGCTGCACAGTCTCAACATCAGTGGTTATGAGCAGAGATGTTGAAAAATAATTCCTTTTCTTTTTATATTTTCGTCAAAAACCGTCTGATTTTGAGAAAATTTTTGGTTAAAAATGAATTTAAAAATAAATTTGAAGTCAAAATTAAAATATTTCTTTAATGACTCAGATTTTGATTTGATATTCAATGAAAAGCTTTCCGATGGCATCGGTTTCATATTTTTCTTCATTTGATTTTCTTTACATCAGATATTGATCTGACTTTTAATAAGACATCGACTGAGGAAAGGCTTCCTCTGATTCGACAGAAAACTCTATTCTCACTATAAATCCTTCAAAAGATCAGAAAATGAAGGAGAGCTCAGTTGAGAGTCAGCCTCTTATTTGAAATGATATCAAATTGATAACAAAATAATTGAATTGTATGTAATTCACACATAAAGTGAGATCAGAGTTTTATAATCCCATGAAATTGGGTTATACTTTGCCATCAAATGAATCAAATAATAAATTTTTAGTCAATTTTCAAAATTTATGTCTTCGGAAAACAATTTTTGAAATCAGTTTTTCATAAAAACAAATCTAAAACTTTAGACTCAAAAAAGATTGAAATATAAACTCCTTTTGATTTATACTATATTTCGATTTTTCTTTTGAAAAAAAAGTTTAGAAATATATAACTCATTGTAAGAGTCGTATAGATTTTGAACATCTGAAAAATGGATGAACTGATACCTGTCTTAATCAGGATTTCAATTCATTTGTTAAAAATATGATAAATTCATTAGTTTTCTATTGTATATAATTTTGTAAATCTATGGTATAATTCATTGAAAAAAATCTATAAATAATGAATAAGTTTTTGGTATAAGTTATGACATATGAATAAAAAATATGTGCAAAATATGTATGATTTGAAGTTAAATCTACGACTAATGTGTAAATGCTGTCAAACAATCGTAATAGAAGTCACTTATTATTCAATCTATTATATTATCTAAACTTTTT
The DNA here is from genome assembly GCA_034695685.1 of Galumna lanceata. Classification (NCBI taxonomy): domain Eukaryota; kingdom Metazoa; phylum Arthropoda; class Arachnida; order Sarcoptiformes; family Galumnidae; genus Galumna; species Galumna lanceata. The sequence goes on from JAQFZL010000249.1 coordinate 16,651, forward strand.
ATCATAAAATCATTGACTGTTTTTTATGTTCAAAAAATTATGATTTATTGCGGTTTTATGTGTCGGCTCTATTCCTAACGTTTTTATTTGAGGGCCATTTCATGTAATTCCGTTTTTCTGTTCATTGCCTCTAATTTACGTATTAATAGCGAGCGGTTTGACCTCCATTTCCAGTAGATATATATTACTTTGTTGTTGAGCACTAGTCTTTGCTATCCCGAGTGTCACCTCTGCCGGAAAGTGTTGGTGCGTTTTGTCGCACCAATTAGATTGATGACCAAAATTGTAGGGCTAAGAAAACCGGTCGGCCGTACGTCAGACCCACCACTCATTGCTTTAAAGCCTGAGTAATATGAAACTAATGCCGAACACAATATAGAGAAGATTAATATAATATACAATTGAGAGTTGCGATCGGATAACTATTCAGAGCTATCGCCAGTTAAGCCCTAACATACCGCTGGGTATTGGGGGTCACCACAGAAGGGATACAATTGGCATAAAAATATAATTAATGAATGATCGGATATCTCCGATATATTCGGAAAATTCTCAAATCGCCCGAAAACTATGGCCTAAAAAATTGATTCCACTTTTAATTGGATCCAAACAAAGAACATCCTCTCTTTGCCTGCCCTCCACCCTCGCATATTAGATCTTGGTGATTGCGAGCTACCAGAACCGCACACTCATTAAAGCTATGTTTTATTAATATGATCTAGGACTATATTATTTACAAATTTTTTTTCTGTTTCTCATTATTAAGAGATAAGTTAGACTTTTTTTGGCAATAATTAGACATTTTATGCAAAAATTATTTTGTTTTCGACATATTTTTTTCATAGAATATATTACCATTAAATTTTCATATCAAATATCATGTGTGAGTCACGACCACTCCGTCAGACCATAAGTCAAATATTTTTTCAGTGAAATATTGGAAAAATTCTTTCATTAATTTGAATCTTAGAGTAAGTCTTATATAAAAAGAGAGGTATTATTTATTTGTGAAAATCAGACTTAAATTTATTGCAGTTTTGATATTTCTATTATATAGTGTTGGCTGCGGTCATGTCGTGTCCCGATTCTAAACTTGGGCTACGAGTAAAACACAGTTTGTGGTCCACATATGTGTAAAGGAAGTATTGATGATATAGAAGTGAAAAATGTCAGATTTGGCCCCAAATTGGAAACGCAACAGACAGGGAATATATGTCCTAGGTTTAAGAGTATAGACACGTGCTATACCTGACACGTGGCCATCGATGGGGAAGATATATGTGGATGAAGTTGTAAATGAGGTCTACATAGATAATGGCTTATCCAATATATACAGTATATACAGAGTAAATCCCTTTCAGTCATTGCAGGCACAGACATATGGAATAAATCAGGCGAATAATAACAATGATTTTTGAGCCCCCGTTAGGGAAATATGACTTTATGCTGTGCTAAAAGCAGAAAGTGTATCAATAATAGGACCAACCATTTGACTGTAGTTTATTGTGTCAGTGAGTTGTATGCTGTGCGGCCTATCGTTATATTTCTTTGTTATAGACCTAATATGCAGACCACTGGAACTGATTTCTATTTGAAAGCCTCTAAAGTGATAAGTGCGCTAACATTAAGGCTCAGATCATCTCTTTCTCAGATACTGGCAGTATATTATGTGCGGACCCGATTAAATGGAAAGTAAACCTGAAGTCATACACCGTTCACTCATCCATATCTATAGTAATAACTTAGCCGTTGACTGCCTTCACATAACTATTATCTCTGAAAACAATCTTAGATCTAATGGTGTGAATCACATAAATCTAAAAAATTATTATTATATTATTTGATGAAATTTATAGCCCTTTTCCCGTCCTAAACAAAATGTTGGCTCTCTCTCTCTCCCTCTCTCTCTCTCTCTCTCTCTCACTCTCGAATGAATCAAAAATAAAATAAAAGTTTGAAAAACCGATTCAATGCAAAAGATATGCAACAATTGGTTTCGCATAAGTTTAGAAAACAATCAAATCTAAGAGTTTTACGATTTTCTGTTCTCACAGATAATAATCAATAAATAGTTTTTTCTATTCATTTTTTAGAGACAAAAATTTGTATACAATTCACGAAAACTACTGTTGTTTATAAACAATGACATCATTTGAATGCATTTTTACGCATAAATTACTTTAAATAATCTTATGTTTTGTTGGGTTAACTAATCGATTGGGTGAAGTGAATTCTAGGTACAAAGGTACTTCACTCAAGTCATAAATGACT
>JAQFZL010000250.1:0-18830 GCA_034695685.1 Galumna lanceata
ATTAATTTTGAAAAACTTCTTTTTATCGAATTATGTAAAAAATTTTAAAATAATATTATTTAAATTGAAATTAAAGCAGATCTGAGTTCAGTGTTATTTCAATTCATTCAAATTTTTGACTTCACTATTATTATTCACTTTACATGATATGTATTTACCCTCAAAACTTCAATAATGAAAAGTAAAATCAATTTTTTATTACAATAATTTTATTTCAATATTTTAAAACAATTTCAGATTAAATTTGATTATCAGATAAATTGATTGAATTATTTGAAAGATTCACAAAAGAAAATCTCTTGTCTTCAGTTAAAAATAATGAGACAAAACTTTTTTAATAATCATTTGTTAATTAATTATATAATTAAATATATTTCTAAAGTGAAAAACCATAGAAAATATAATCAAAAAACAAGAATTTATTTGAAATGAAAAATATCTTAAAATATATAATTTAAAATGAAATCAATTTAATGAAAGAATCACTGTTTAGTCAAACTCTACTTTTTGTGATCGGATGGCACCGAATCGGGTAAAGGCACTGACGACGGCATTGCTTTCACATCTTTTGCCTTTTGAGGATTTGTTTCACTCTCGACAGTAGCTGTCATTTCATTGCTTTTGTGTTTAAGATCTTTCATAGAATTTTGTAACTGATTTTTCAAGTCTTCCTTTTTATTCTTCAGATTTTTGTTTCCTTTACTGCAATACTTGTATGCATAGTATCCCAAACCTCCGGCAACAATAGCCCCCAGGATTATTCCCCTCCCTTTTCCTCCTTTTTTTGCCGCTCTTGAAGACATCGCTTAAGATATTCTTCAAAATACTAATTCAAACAATTCTTTTCAATATAAATGTTATTAAAATTTGAAATTAAATTAATTATAAGAATATGTGCGCGTTTTTTTTTGTTGCATTTTTGGTCAATAAATGAATACTATTTAGTTTATTAAAAGTATACTTTTTCTTTTCCATTTATTCCCTTAAAATAGAAATTGATAACCTTGTACAATTATTAATTCAAAATGAATTGTATAAAAGGAATAATAGATAAAACAATCATTTGTTTTGAAATTAAATTTATTTCAAAGATATTATAATCAGAAGATTAATTACTCAATTTAAATATGAAATGAGCAAGCTTATTCAATGATATGTGTCTGTGAAATACCACAAAGGAGTATAAAATATCCAAACAAAGCGATCGTTAACTTAAAGAAAGATAAAGATTAAAATAGAGTTTAATTTAGAGAAAGACTATACTATACTAGACTCACATCAATCAAATTTTTCCTTTTAATACAGAAAAAGTCTAAATAAGTGAACCCAACGATTGTATCACTAATTCTTTCGACAATTAATTGCAATTCCATACGTCGAGGGACTGACAATAGAAACATATTAATTGAATTCAGTTTATTATAAGGTTTTGTGACCGTCGCTGATATGAGAGCAGCAGAAGAGCCGACAATATATAGAGTATAAAATAAGTTTAAAAGAAATATTATCCAAATAATGGCCGCAAAGAAATTCATTCGAATGAAAATCAGTTGATATGATAGACATACCAAAAGTGGAATACAAGTGCTTAGAGTCGAGAAAATGAATTTACGCCAAAATCTATTAAATTCATTGATTGAGGAACAGATGCGATCGTGTTCTGCAAATATGACGACTGCCATATCTGAGCGCCAGTTCTTCTTTCTATATGATATACGAGAGGCTAATCTTATGAACAAATTGTTTACTTCTTCGAGTCTTATGACTAAATAATAGCAAAGAATTTGGAAATAATATGAATTGATTGACGGAATACCAATTAAATAGAAGAACCAAATAATATGATTAATGACCCAAAAGAAGCCATAAGTGGTCATATAAGAGTACTTGCAATTAACGTAATATAAGACAATAATTGTGATGATTGAAGTAAAGTAAACCAAATAATTGATAATATGTGTAACTCTAGTAATTGTTTTAATGCCCTCATAGAGATCGGTAAACATTTTCCTCTTCCAAATACCCACTTGTGAGGGAGGAATCATACCTAACAGTGTTTCAACACATTCTCATCAGTGAATTTAATTTCAATTAAGTCATACCTCTAAGAGAAGCGAAAATTCTAATCCAAATAAACTGTTTTTCATTTGAGAAAACATAAATGAGTGACTGATAGAAAGCGTTTATATTAATTAAGATTAAAGGTATTAAAAAATAGACTCTTTTGCCGCCCAACCACTGAGAAAAATCCCCGAAATGTAGTAAAAAATCTGAATTATCGGGAAGAGTCAAACACCAAATCAATCGGATTATATTCGCCGACAAATAAATGAGTAAAATATGATTCCAATAGAATTTGTATCCGTTGGCCAACGATTTGCTTTTAATTGAATATTCATTCAATGGTTGCGATAAAATAGTGGTTTCAATGAGACCCCTCTCAAGTATAGTTATATAATTTTCATCTATTAATTCATTCATACTTTCATCGTATTCATCAAAATTCTGTATTTGATTTTTCGTAATTGACTCCATTGACTCCATTTTGACTTTGGCTCAAATAAATTAAATAGTATTCAGAATAAGTCATAAGTAAATACTTCTGAAAAAATATCGATTTTTATATAAGTTTGAAATGAGAACAGAATTATGAAATTATGTTATTTTTCATTTGAAATGATATTTTAATGTTTGTATTGCATGTTATCATTTGATAAGCAATCGATTATTACTTTGAGTTTTAAGCAAATTATCTGAACTAATATTTTTTAATAAATTATTTTTTAAAATTAGAGCCTATTTTCAAATATTATTTAAATTTTATAAAAAATAAGAGATGAGAACCAATAAATTTCAATGATTTACTCAAATTATAATAAATTTTTGCTGAATTAATAGACAATAATTATATAAAAATAAAAAATTATTTTTAAATAATTTACTAAATCATAACTTATGATTCATAATAAAACAGAATAAAATAATTGAATATAATTTAAAATTTATATTTTTGGTATAACTTTTATACTTTAAGAAATGTGTTCAAACTATTAGTTTGATTACTTTCCTCATCGAAGATGTAATCATAATCTTTTGGTGAATAAATTATTTTTAATAATGAACTTCAATTTGATTCACTTTTCAATTTTAAGTGTTTTGAACTCTAAAAGAGTTTGAATTTAATAAAATGTTTATAATGTTTAGGAAATGAAGTATTGGTTTGAGTGCTATTATTAGAAGATCTTTTGTAAGACATTACTTTTTTTTTCTTATTCTGAGCCCAACATCACGTCTGCAACTCTCGAGAACTACCCTTTAGTGGTTTCCATTTATAGCACAGATTCCTTCTATTCATTTTGTGAGTGTTTTTCTGATTCAGTAGCTCTTCTTGTGATACGGTTTCGAAGCAAATTTCAAATTAAATATTTACAAAAAGCCTTCTCTTATGTAAATAAAAAACATTAAATAACTGTTTAATGTTTGGTATAAATGTATGAATCGCTTGTATTCAAAATAAATTAATTCATTTAATTGAAAACAATTAACGAGAAAATGTCAAAAGAGTGTATAACTATCAGTGATTTGGATGACGACGTCTTATTACTAATATTTTCTTTACTTGATTTTGTGGATAAGGTTAGAATCGAGAGGGTGTGCAGTCGATGGAATACTCTGTGCACTTATTTACTCTCTCGACAGACGTGTTTATACTTTTCCGATAAAAATGATTTTGACGTAGAGTTGTGTTGTCCCGAAGCACAACCAGAGGGAAAGTCAACTGAAGTGATAGAGTTGTCTAAACTGATAACATTTGATTATTTAGTTGTGTTGGGAAACAACGAATTATCCGAATGGGACCAAATGGCAGAAGATATTATGAACGCAGCCATCAAAAAGTGCCCGAACCTAAAGAAAGTGGGACTCATTGACTACTTGAGACTCGAGAGTCCCATTCGACTCATTTGTGATAATTGTCACTTAAATTTGGAATCAATTGATTTGATTGGATTCAGAAAAATATCTATTACTGTCGCAGAGATGAAGAGATTAGGAGATAAGTATCCAAATTTGACACAAATCAGAGCCATTTCCGCCTCTTTAGCCATCGCTGAGGAGAGTTTGAAAGCACTGTTTGAAAACTGTCGTTATTTGACAAGTTTTATCATTCACTCAGATTTGGTATACCCTCCGAGTTGGACAGAATGGGGTCGAGTGGGTCACTATCACAGAATAAACGGGGAGTGCTATTCGTACTTAAGTGAAAACATTCGTGAAATAAGAACTGATATAAGAATTATGGATAACACCGGACTTCTTTCATTGAGTGCCAGTATTGGAGGAAGAAGTTTAACGTGTCTTGACCTCAAAGGGGGTACTTTTGACGGCTGGTGGATACAAATCATAGCTCAGGGCTTACCAAACCTCCAAATCCTTCGCTGTTCAAAAATATCTGTGTTCTCTGATGACGATCTCGAAGACATTGCACTCATCAGTGAATTAAAACATTTGAGAGAATTATATTTAGACATTTCGGCCAAATCTTTGATAATATATTTGGATGATGTGGTCTATGGCCTAATGCAAGGCTGTACTCAAATGTGTAGATTTGAATTATTCAATGGTTTCCTTACAGACCGATCACTTGTTCATATAAATAAGTTTTGGCCGCAACTCATTTATTTTTCTCTAAACACTCAAATGAATCCCAATATAACCGATCAGAGTATTGACTCAATTAGTGAACTCAAGAATTTAATGCATTTGAATCTAAACGGGACTAATGTTAGCGACTCTTTTGTCAAAGTTTCACAGAAATGTACAAAACTTAAAGATATAAATCTTGAGTACACTCTCATAACAAATATAACGATTGAGTCACTAATAGAAGCAGCAATTCTGCGACCGTTTGACAAGATTTCACTCGATATCGCCGGTACGGACACCGATACCAAAGAACTTGAAATGCCTTCTAATTTGGAAATTTTTCTTTAAGATTACTTGTTTTTAACGAATTTCATAAAAATTACTAAATATTTATATCAAACTATTCATTACCAGAACTTTTGACCGGTTATATCTCCCAAAGTTTAAAAGATAGAATTATATAACTTAATTATTTTCATATAATAGATGTTATTTTAAATTTTTTGAGTCATTTCTCTCTCTATCTCTTTAGGAAATATAAGAAAAATTGTGATAATAATTGTAATAATTTTATTTCGCAAATAATGCTTTGATATACAGATAAACAAATATTTTCATATAATTTTTAATGGAAATACGAAATTATCAATAATTAAAGTTCAAAATTTTTTCAATGAAAATCACCAAGTTACATATGCTCTATCTTTTAAAGTTCAAGAGATATAAGCCGTCAAAAGTTCTCCTAATGAAACGTATATTAATATTCAAAATAATTAAATATTAAAATAATGTTAATTTAAAATTAGTTAATATTTTAAGAAAGTGGAATAAATAAGCCTTTGGTTATCCTTTAATAATGTCTTCTTCTACTCTTATATAATATGTTGACTCTTGTAATGATAAATGACTGAATAATCCCATAAGAAATGAGAATTAATTTAATTTTATTTATTTCAGACTCTCAGTGTATATGACTTTTCGACTATTAATCAAATTTAATACTTAAAGTAAAAGGATATTTATAAATGATCTAGTTTAGTTATGGCCTTTATTTCAGTTAGTTTTCATTGATATTTGTTAGTAACAAATGGTTTTGTCAAAAGATTAGAATAGTTTAATGTTTGTTCAGATGATATTTAATTCAAACATTGATTGCTATTTATTTTTAATCAGTCATATCTGACATTCACATTGTTTTAAATTTTCCATGATAAACTGAGCAAGTTCTATTCTAAAACGCGGGCTCTTGAAGACTCTCTCAGAAATCAGTGACTTTGAGATAGATAGTTGTGTAAAACTTATCAAGATCACAATAACTGTCAACCATTTTCAAAATTATATTATATAATACCTTATGTTTGAGAGCTCTTTAAACCGAGAAATGATTAGATAAGTCTTAATGTTATGCCATTTGATTAATGCTTTTGTTATCGCAATTAAAACAAAACCTTAAATTCGAGATAAGTGTTGAGTCGAGTGCACAGAATTGAAGGTGTTTTGGATATCGTTATACACATTTATAACGAATTTGTTCTATAGATTTGAATTCATTTTTGTTCAATTGTTGAGAACCAGACATATGTCGCACTAGTGTTCAGATAACCATTCGTTTGCAGAAAATTTCTTAATAAAGTTTTTATTTTTCTAATGATTTATAATTAAGAGATTAAAACTCATTTTAAAAATGAATTACCAGGAATTCCAATCTAAAATTGAGACCAAGAGCTTCTGTGAAGTCTGTGGTGATAAAGCGAGAGGTTGTAATTTTGATGCCATTACCTGTGCCTCATGTAAAGAGTTCTTTAGGAGGAATGCATTCAAACAAAGAGTAATTATTAGTTGTTTTTACTTTCATTAGATTTTTATTTGTGTTTTAGGGTCTGAAGTGTTATTTTCAAGAGAACTGTACCATTGATGTGATATCACGACGTTTTTGCGCCTCTTGTCGACTGAGGAAGTGTTTCAGCTCTGGAATGAAAAAGGAATATATTATGAGTGAAGAGCAAAGAAATGCTCGAAAAGTCAAAATCCATGAAAAGAGACAAATCCAGAAAAAAATTGAATCAAATTTGGATAAATTCGATTTGAAGAGCGCCGACAACTTTTATAATACAAATCAGGGAATGTTTTATACAATGACACCAGACATTCAAACTCCTCCATTCTCTCCTTCCACCGCTACTAATGGTTCGGACAGTCCGGGACTTCCAATTGGTTCTGTAGATAACTCTCAAATCTTTGGTTATGAAGAAAAGCCTCGAATTTCACAGAAAAGGCATTCAATCGGAGATATTATTTTGACAAACGATACTAAAAGTGAAGAAAAGAAATGCAAAGAACAGAATTTAAATCCCTTTCCATCAGATATGGAAACGATTACAAAATTATTAAATAAAGTTAAGATTATTAGAGAAAGTAATTATTATCCGACAAAATATGCACTCTATGCCCGACAAAGCGAACAGAAAAAAGAGTTGACTCCCAAAGAGAAGCATAAACTGAAGCATTTGGTGTCAAACATCCAACTAATGCAGGCCGAGACCATTCATTCTCTTCCCTGTAGTGGAAGGTTCATAGATGTGGTCAAAATAACTGAAATTATAACTTATATGTTAATTAAAATGTGTAAAAATTTGACGGCTTTCCAAGAGTTAAGTCAATCGGACCAAATCGCTTTAGTGAAGGGCGGATGTATGGAAACCCTTATATTGAGGTCTATTATGACACTTAATCTCGAAAAAGAGTGCTGGGAATCAATGGTATTTACGCCACAGTCGTATTAAATTAATACTGATTTTGACAGGACTTGGAGCGCAACTGTAAGTTCTCACTGAAGATGGAAGTCCTAAAACAGGTCAACCAAGTGGTATATGAGGCACATCGAAAGTATGCCCTCTCTTTCGCTCCGGAGTGGAGATTCGATGACAACGTTATGTCACTTTTGATCGCAATTTGCATTTTCTCTCCGGACAGACCCAATCTGACAGATGTTCATAAAATTCGGTAAACATTTTGTTTTGAACTTAAATTAAAGGTTAAATTCGTTTTAATGATAGAACTGAACAAAATTGTTATATAAATCTACTGAAAAGGCATTTGGAAACGATGTACGACCAGTCAATCGTTGAAACAACTTTTCAAAAACTGATGAATCAGTTGACTCTCACCAAAACCATAAGTGAGGGTCACGTCAAAGCCTACTTCGATGTGAGCACGAGTCAGATCGAAGAGACCGGCATTAGTCGACTTTTAATGGAAATTTTCGATCTGACGCCTGATTTGCCCAAAAACTTATTAACTGACAGTTCACTCATCCAGTAATAAGACATTTTACTCAACTCTTTTCCAATTATTGACTAAAAAATTGAAATACAGTTACTAATATCAGTATTACCTTGCTTATTTCATTTTAATATAAGTTATGTTCAAAATCTGCAAATAGTTAAGCAAAAAGTTAAGGAAGATTTAGCTGAACTTGCTTGTTGAAAAAATCGTAAAAGTATTAAATGATCCTTTGATATTATATTAGATATTTTTCATAATTTCATAGAATGACCCTGATTAATTTTTAACATAGATTTTTTGAATAACTTGGAAAACATTTTCAATGATTAACGTTATCAAGAAATAACCCTAAATTTTGTAAACAAATCTAAGATTTTATCAAAATATTTAATTGTGACTAATTTTGAGTCATAATTAATACTTAAACCTCGAACTTTCCATTTGAAAGCTTAATATTTATATCTTTCTTAACTATTTGTAGATTCTTGTTATGTTCAATAAGTTGTAAATGTTTTATCTTTGAATTAAACTTAAAATTTAATGTATTTTATATATATTTTGCTAAATATTTTCAGATGTTTTGATAAATGGTTTAAATAATTTAAGGAAAATAAAGTTTTATAACCTTTTGATGCATTGATTTCATTGTTAATCCAATTAACTTAAGTCTTAAATCGTTTAGTTTTATTGGAAATCGTGTGCAAAACTTTCCTGTTTTCGTATGTTTTATACGTATTTACTGAACACTTTTGGTTTTCAATGAAAAACAATATAAAAAAGAGTGAATTCGTTGCAATCGCTTAGTATTGACTTCGAAGTTGAGCCAAACGTTTGACACAAATTTAGTTCAGTTTTAGTTATTTTAATTATATTTAAGTTTAATTTATTTAACAAACCTTCCGATGGGTCCTCAACCGAGTGGTAAGGCTGTTAAAAAGGCCGGAAAGGCTCAGAAGGCCGTCCGAGCGTCCGACAAAAAAGGAAGACACCGGAAGAAAAGGAAGGAATCGTTTAGTATTTATATCTATAAAGTAATTAATATTTAATTGAATGAAAATATGGTCTAATTGTGTTGTACTGTTATAAAGGTGTTAAAACAGGTACATCCGGACACTGGGATATCATCGAAGGCGATGTCGATTATGAATTCGTTCGTTAATGACATCTTTGAACGGATCGCAGCCGAGGCCTCCCGTTTGGCCCACTATAACAAGAGGTCAACAATTACTTCACGAGAGGTACAGACGGCTGTCCGCCTCCTATTGCCCGGAGAATTGGCTAAACATGCAGTCAGTGAAGGGACTAAAGCCGTCACAAAATACACGTCCTCTAAATGATTGGACAAACTCTTCACAACAACTCTTCCTCTAATAACACATTTTATCAGATATTTGTTTAAGTTTTAGTCTAATAATTATAATAATTTGTATTTGAATTTAACTGACATTTGAGTTATCGTTCACTTCTTTAATTGTTTTAAGATTTTTGTATCACATTTGAAGTGTTTCTCCGTTTGAATAAATAAATTACATTTCACTCAATATTTTTAATTAAATTTCAATTTTATTGTCATTTAAGCCCTTTTGGTTAAAAGATATGAAAACGAAACCCATTATAAAATTAATGCGTAAAAAGTGACGCAATTACTCAACATTTTTGGTTCAAAATTAGCGCCAAATTATTTTCAATCAAAAGATGTCTCGAATATCAATTGACTCAAAACTTATTGAAAATATAACTTAAATATTGAGTTTAATTGAGTTATTTTCAGATTAAAAGTAATGAAAACAAATTAAAAGGTTTGAAAAAGAGTAAAATAATGAGTAAAAATAATCAAAATGATCATGGTTAAATGGTTAAAGTTTTTTTTAGTGAAAAACCCATAGGAAGAGTATAAATGTGTTTTGATTGGTTCAGTAATAAATGGGAGGAGTTTTCAAATGAAAACAAAACGTGAACTAAAGTGTGTTAAAAGTTTGCTTAATATTAATCCAGTTATTAATCAACAATTGATTTATTTGTTATCTTTTTGTTTGAACCGATCGTTTGGTGACAAACCATTTGATTCAATGCCGCGATTCAGACAAAAACCAAAACCAATAAATGGCCGAAAATACTCTTCATTTTGGTTTGCATTGAAAGCCATTGAAAACAATAAACTTTTGCGAAACAATTTAACGATAAATAAAAGATTTTTCACTCAAAACAGACTTTTAATGAATGGTTTTGTTGGCGATAATCACTATTCAAACCAAATCAATGGAAATGAAGGCAATTATCTTAAGTCAATGACAGACAATGATTTTGCGATAAAAGGCATTCAAACCTTTGAAATCAATTCTAATAAATCATTAATTTTGTTGAATGACAGCCAAAATGAATATGAATTAAGTTTTGGTTGTCTTAAGATCACATTATTGTCTGAAAATTTTGATTTGGATTTAAATGGTTTCAATGTTTCTGCCAATCAATCGGTTGAAGTGATGGCAGCCTTTGGACACAAAATCAGAATTAAACTGAAGCCCAAAACTAATGATTCAAACAATAATTTGAGTGAAAAATTACAATCACTTGAAGTACAACAAATTGAGTCCATTTTGAATCAAATGAACGACAATTCATGTCTTTTTCTAATCGAAAAGTTAAGTCTGTCTTCACTTCTATTCATCGAAAAAATTCCTGATTTTAAGCCTTTAAGTATAAAATCCGACGTTTGGTTTGACTTTAAAAATGTTGGAAATAGTTTTGAATATTTAAAGGTTTGGAATAAATTATATGAAGATTTGAATATTACTGAAAACGATATGATAATAGTTTGCGGGGGTATTAATGTCGGCAAATCCAGTCTTATTCGACATTTCATTAATCGCTATTTGAGTCAAAATCAATTGAATGACTCAATAAAACACTGTTTTTATATAGATTGCGATCCGGGACAGTCAGAATTCAGTACTGCCGCTCAACTCAGTCTAACCTCAATTGAAAAACCGATTTTAAGTCCGACAACAATGAATGTATTGAAGAAAAAGCCAGTCCTATCCTCTTCTGTTGGTGCCAACAATGCCAACAAATCGCCCAAACTTTACATTTCAAGTGTTTCTCAATTATTGAATTACTTTAAAAATAATGTCAAAACAAAGGGTCCGCTCTTTATCAACACAATGGGATGGACTCAAGATTTAGGTTTAGCTCTTCTGACAGATATCATCAAAATGTCATTTCCCTCTCATGTCATTCAAATGGATTCATTAGTCAATAATAAAATAAATTTTCCGTTTAATTTAACGCCAGAATCGGTTCAAAAATTCTATGGTTTTAATCCAAACTCATATGAAGCAAACAAACACTTGAATTATAAGCTGTCAGTCATCGGTTCGGATAACAAAATTGCAAAAAGATCTCAAAAGACTCGAGTTTTACAACAATTGGCATATTTCTCACAAATGCCTGAAATTACATTTAAGCCGTTCTACGCAATGACTCCTTTCAAGTAATCATTTGTTAATTAATTGTCACTCAAATTAATTTTCATTTTAAGGATCTTCTGGTCGAAAGTCTATCTTCATATCGTTTCTGACACTTTCCTCTCATTGCCGTTATATATCGACGCTCTAAACTGTTGTTGGATTCAATTGTGTCGAATCGATGAACAAAACCTTAAATATTCAAAATTCCGAGACTTAAAAATTGTCGACACAATTGATGGCAATCATTGTTTGGGTTCTGCTGTTGTTCGAGGAATTGACTTTAAAAATAAATGTTTTTATATTCTTAGTCCCGAAAGTCCACAAATATTAGATTCCGTCAATTGTATAGTAAAACCTTTAGGTCTTCATATTCCAGAAGTTATGATTAGTGAACAATTCAATTATTCTTCGACATCACATCTGCCATATGTTTATGAGAAATAAGTTTTTAAACTTTTATAACTATTTTTGATTATTAATAATAATATATTATTATATAATATATGCTTCGATTATTTAATAATTAATAAATTGTTTAAAATAAGTTAATTTTCAAAGACTATGAAACGAGAGTTGAGTTTTAAAACTAAAATCAGAAATAAAATTATTTTGGATTTAATTTGAAAAATAATTTGTTTTTCAATTCAATTATTGTTTAAATAAATTTTTAAAAATATTTGAAAATCATTTAAAAATTGTTTCCAAATCTTAAGAACAAAGAATTTCCCGAAAGTCAGAAATGCCTCAATTATTTGATCCGTTGTATCCGACTCTTGTCAGCTATAAGGTCGCCCAATCTATTTGGCAATTGTATGAAATCAATTTCTGGCAGTTATTGTTCCAAAAGCGGGGAAAGAATATAGTGTTTTACTTTTTTCAACAAAGATATGAAAGGGTCGGTATATTTAAGTCCACTTTTGATTAATTAAACTAATGATTGTCTTCTTTTTTTTGTAGAAACGCTACGACGGAAGGGTTCTCTTCATTTTACTGTTAGTCTTCGCCTTAAGTTATCTGATCAAATGGTTGGCCGCTATGAGAGTACAAAATCAAGTGATTGGACAGCAAAATGATCCAAACCTTCACGACCAGAACCATCCAATCGCTGCAAATGTGGTCAATGACCACAACGAAGTGGATAATTAACGGTCAGAAATCCGATAAAAGAAACAACAAGTGTTTCGACCATTTTTTGCTTTTATATTTCAGACTTCTTTCAAATCAATAAAACATCTGTTTTTTTGAAACAATTTTTGATTTTTATTTAAAAACGGATTACATTTAGTTCTTTAAATACGAATTATTTGAAACAAAAATCAATTACTTTTATGAATACTATTTGAGAACTAAAATGAGAAAAAGTTATACAAAATTATACTTTTTTTTGAGAACAAATGAAAAGAAAAAACATTAAGTTTTCTTCGGAGTTATATATGATTTAATGTACAAAACGATAATTAAGAGAAAAAAAGAAAGAAATCAAATAAAAATGGATTTGTTATCAGAACTGAAGAAAAAGTTGTTCCGATCCTTAGCTGAAGAAACGATATTATAATTAATCAAAGATTGTATTGAAAAGTGTTGTCATTATCCAAGAGTGTGTCCTCCGCTCTGCTCCTGATAGACCTCAATCACGTCATCGTTTTCCATCTCAAGAAGTTTAGGAGTGTCGGTATCGTTGATACGTCGCCCGTCAAACAGGAAACGAAGAGACCCGACCTGAACACCAACTCTTTCGCTGTAAGACTTCTTCAGTTTTCCGAATTGTGTCGTCATTTTGACACGAAAATGGATCTCATTTGAGTCCTGTCCCACGACTTTCAACTTAATGTACTCACTGTTGGCGTCACCGGACTCTGCCTTTCCCTCAGTAGACATTCTGTGACACAAGTTATTGAATGACAGTTAATATTAAATAATAATTAAAACTATCAATTCTTACCCTAATCTTTGTTTCAGTAATAATTTAATATAAAAAAGTGGTTAAATAACCGAAAATTTGTCGGCCTTTGAGAGAGTCTTAACGCGTGTTTAAACTCAAAATGAAAAGACTATGAATGCAATCAAACACTCAAATGACTACTCAATAGCCGTACAATAGTTTTGGCGCAAATCATTCATTAATTACAAATTTATTTCACTTTTTGCCCCCTTTTCTTAAAATCCTAATTCATATTTTTAAGATTAATTATTAATTATTACTTAATTTAAATTTAATTAAATATTATATTTAATCAAATATTTTTTCAAATAATATTAAGAACTTTATTTTAACTCTATTTTAAATATTGATCTCAACATTAAACCAATGAATGTGACAAAAGTTTTAATAATTAACACTTGAGTTTTGCTTATTTTTGAGTCGCAAAATACTGCAGTTATATGAAAAGTGTGAAATTTCATCATTTAAAAATAAGATTAAATAAAATTGACTCAACTATAAACTCAACTTGTCTTTTAACAAAGTTGAGTTTGTTAAACCACATGACACTGTATAATTTAACGTGTCATGTGGTTTATTAAGTATTTTTGTTTTTAAGTTGAGTCAAAAATTTTAATACAATTATTGCATTAAAAATATATTTTAGACTGTTTAATAATTTATATCTTGTTTATTTATGTTAGTTGTAATATAAATTTTAAAACTAAACTTTGTTTAGATAACTATTATTTTTTGTTTATTTAACTAACTTATCATATATTATCATTCAATTAAATAATCATGGTCAAAATCTAACAGAAAATAATTTTTAATCAATAATTTTATTATAAATATTATTTAAATTATTTTTTTTCATATTTCGACTTTTGACCGAATCATTGTTTAGTCTATCAAAGGTTGAAAACAAACGGTATTCATATAACGGTTAGATTTAACGGTTAATTCAAATAAATCGTAATTTATGTATAAATAGTTCGTTGTTTTGATTGCATACATTATTTAATAAAAAGTGACGACCAAATTAATGGATGACTTCACTGACTCTTCGTCTAAGAAGTCTCGCCATAAGAGACTTAAAAAAAGATTAATCGAAAAATTTAATAGAAAAAAATCAAAAGAACCCAAAAAAAGTAAGAAATCAAAGAGAAGGCGAAGAATGCTTTTGGTATATGAATCAGATGTCGATATTTCAAATGAAGATTCTTCTTCTGAATTTGATCCCAGTAGTGTTCATTCGGGGTCTTCGGAAACTGATTCTTACAATTCTTCAGATTCTTCAAAATCTTCGGACAATTTAGTTAAAAAAAGAAAGAAAAAGAAATCATTTAAAAGAGTAAAAACGGCTCCAATTGATTCCAGTAGTGATGATGAGAGAAAT
This sequence comes from Galumna lanceata, assembly GCA_034695685.1. Lineage (NCBI taxonomy): Eukaryota > Metazoa > Arthropoda > Arachnida > Sarcoptiformes > Galumnidae > Galumna > Galumna lanceata. Next base: position 14,717 of record JAQFZL010000250.1, read on the forward strand.
GAGGCCAACATGAGTCCAGACGAGAGATGTTCACCCAATAAGAGGTGCAGATATGGTGGCGATGACGAAGACATACAATTTATCGGACAATACTCTGGAGATGAGACCACTATTTCAAAGACCAGATATTTGGAAGGTTTTACTCAATAATACATTTATATTACATATGTGTTAAATTTGTTTATAATTAAAGAGTTATCGGATTCAAACACATATTCCGAAACAAATACTGAAGGATTAGAAGACATATGCAGTGTATCGTTAGATGGGATTTGCAGTGATTTTGAAGACATCACAAGAGATATCGATGTAATTGTAATTTATTTTAATTATATGTTTATGACTCCAATTAGCCAACGATTTCAATAAAATCAATTAAAACAAAATAAATACTTAATTTTAATAAACAAATAAACACTTAAAATAGTTGTGTATTATTTGTTTATTAAAAGTAAATATTTATTTTGTTTTAATTGATTTTATTGAAATCGTTGGCTAATTGGAGTCATAAACGTTTTGTAATTTATTAATCATTTGTTAAATTTGATATTCAGAACATTTCTGTGACATCACCCGAACCACAGCCACTGTCTGTCCCACAAACTATACCACAGTCTATACCATTATCACAGGCAGAACCACCTATAGATTTGGGACCCGAATCACAGGCAGAGCCCGAAACACCTGTGGTGTCAAAACCACAGCCTCCTAAAAGACCGGAACCACAGGTGCCGACAGACTATATAACTGCTTTTTCAGTGTCTACGGCTGGTTTGGTGCCATATGCGACGACTCTAATGAAAAATGGCCAAAGCATAACAATCCCTCCTCCGCCACGATTACCGCCAACACTCAATTTTAGAACAATTCATTACAGCGAAACCATTTTAAAAAGTATTGATTTTATTAAAAATTTTGTAATAATTATTAATGAATTAATAGTTGAAAAGCGATTAAATAACGATTCGGACGAAATCGAAGCAATTGATCAGACAATGAAGATATCCCTGACGTGTCTGGTATTCAAGTTTTATATTTGTTAATTAAGTGATTAATTTTAATTGATTTAAAGATAAGTAAAGCAAAGCTAAACAAAGACACATCTCTTCCCTGTCGTTCCATTTGGTGCAATCATTTCGATTGTTTTGATATCAATAATTTCTTAGGAATTAATTATAATAAGAAAGTGGGGGACTGGAAGTGTCCGCATTGCAAACAACGGGCAATAATTGATGATATCGTGATTGATTCGTATGTCATTTGATATAATTTGTTGTCACTCAAGTGATTAATTTGTGTCCATTTCTTTAAAATAGTTTGATATTACATATTATAAAACACGAATCTATTGATTCTTCTGTCGAATCAGTTATATTCGACAATAAAGCGCTTTGGATTCCGGACAACAAATTAGAAGAAATTCGTGAGATTTTATCCAATTATTTGAATAAATTTTACATATATTTTCTATTTAGAAACAAATGAAGACAATGACTCTAATGTTATAAATGTAGACAATTGTCAAGAAATCATAGATATTGATGACGAAGACGATGAAGAGTCACCAACTAATAACTCTTCGACTGCATCACAAGTGTTAGAAATGGCAAGAAATGTAGAACAAAGAATTTCAGATATCGTTCAAACAAATCGTAATCAAACCACTCAAAGAGGAGGTAATGATAATATCGACACTTCGTTTGACAATTTTCTACTATTCTTGAATGCAGACGAAGGTTTGTCACGTAATTCCATTCAATGGTCGGCTCCACAACAAATTTCACATCCGTTGACAACACTCACTCATACCAGTCATACAAATAGTTTAACGCATAGTAATGTATATCTGAGCCAACTTTTAAATAGTGGATCAATAAATAATAGGGGAATCACAACAAGTGCTCCGGTAATATTAAACCGAAACAATATCCGAATCCCCACAACAACTGCTCCCAGAGTTACCACTCAAACAATGCCTCAAACAATGGCTCAACCGATTACTTCCCGACCAGTGGCTCAACCGATTACCTCCCGATCAGTGGCTCAACCGATTACCTCTCGATCAATGGCTCAACCAATTACTTCTCGAACAGTACCTTCGAATGTAATTCCTAACAGAACAGTGTATCCAAATGCAACCGCCACCAGAGCAGTGCCTCCAAATACAACCACTACCAGAGCATTGCCTCCAACTGCAACCGCCACAAGAATACAAGTGAGTCGACCCAATACAAGGGCGACCAACACTTCGACAAATAATGCTGGAAATAACCAGAAAGAAGTGAATTTCAAATTCATTTTTGACGGAAATGTCTGTACTGTTCACTGCCCGAAATGCAATGAAACGTTTCCCAAAGATTTGTTAGACTCTCATAAATATAGTGCCCAACATTTGGCCAAAACTCAAAGTAATAGATTGGGAACAACACAACGACCCGCTCAGAATACGGGAGTGCGAACGCCAAACCCTAACACTAACACTCATCGTCAACAAAGTGTTAATTCTCGTCAAACAACGCATACTACTTCTCGTCCTCAAAATGTTACTTCTCGTCCGCCTCAGACTCAGACTAGACCTTCAAATAGAACATATGGTAATCCAAATAATTATAGCCATCAAAATAGTTTCAGATATGCGTCCGAACAACATATGAGTTATAATAATATGGGACAATATATGAACCAACAATATCCGCCCCAACAAACTGTCCATAACAACAATTCTTATCCGGAGCCCAATTATATGTCCAACTTTTATGCACCCCAACAGATGTATCCTCCTTTAAATTCCCCGATAGAATACAGCCATCAATCGAATAATGGAAACCCTCCGACAGCGCATCAGAATATCTATAATAATAATAATAATCAACAAATTGCTTCAAATCCTTATTCAAATCAAATGAATGGTTACTATCCTTTTCATCAATAATTAAAACTCAAATGAAATATCTTTCATCAAATCATTAGCTTTAAAGTTAGCACTAAAAGTGCCTTCGATTCGATTTATTCGATTATTTTGTTTTATAAAATGTTTGAACAAATAAATTGTTAATAAAATATACTTTTAATGATTTAAATGAAATAATTATATTATTTTTATAGATAAACCATTTAATTAATGGAAATTTTTGCCATTTTTACTTAAACTATCATTTGAAACAACTCTTTGTCTAAAAAATTTATTATATTATTTCTCTTTTTATATAATATTTAGTCTATATATTACATATAGTTCTCTCTCCCCTTCACTCATTCATTCATTAATTCACTCATTTAGTTGAAAATAATGTTAACAAATATGTATATCAATTGAATTCTTAATTTATTATATCTTATCATTTCCTTTAGTGAACTTTAAACGAATAAAAGAAAGTTTTATTTCAAAGCAATAATTTTAATAGAATTCAAAATTTATGACTTTTTCTATACATTTATAATAAGACAATTCGAAGGCTAACCTTCAGACTATGATTTTCACAATTAGTAGTGCCAAAGAGTCCGTCACTTAAATAGTTGATGATTTAACCTAAATTTTACTGATATTTAACCTAAATTTTATTCATATTTACTTTTTATCAAATTTATGCAAATAAAGACATTTATTGAGTTATTTATAAAACTCAATGATATATAATTGTGCTAGTCACTATTGTCACTACATTGTAATGAAAACCATTGCCAGTGATATAACATTTTTTAAATAGATATAAGCAGGGACATGTCATTACATAATAAAAGGGGTTAGTCCAAAATACCACTTAGAATGAGCGCTTAGGGTTGCCCTCGGAGTCGGCACGAAATAAGAAACAAAAGATAGTCCCTATTCCCGCAGGGAATCCCGTACACCTGTTCCCGTCATGAAAACGGAAGGGAAGGGAATGGTTTATTTTATTGTCAAATACTTTTTTTTCAAAATTATTTTATATTTAAATATGTATTTAATTTTTTTTATTAATTACTCTAATAATAATATAAATAACAGGGATGGCCAAAGGTCGAGGTCTCAGGGGGGTAAGTTCCGGATTTCTGGTGAAAATCTCCAGGGGGTATTAGGGAGGGGGTATTTTGAAAAAAGTCTAAAAAACGTTGAATATGACAAATAACATGGTTT
>JAQFZL010000251.1:0-18816 GCA_034695685.1 Galumna lanceata
TACTTACATTAAGTGATGACAGGGCTAACACTCCAGAAGTTATTCCACTCTTCGTTTCCTCGAAATACCAAACAATAGTCAACCCAAAGATAAGAATCCTATTTTCATTCAGACAATACTCTACGCAAAACATTCGATTTCTTTTAAAAGTTTTAGTTTTAAATCTTTCTATTTTTCATTTAATTTTTTTCTATTTATAAATAAAATATTAAATTTTTTAATTTCATAAATTCCTATAATTTCTTTAAATATAAATAAATAATTTGTTTCAAATTTTTAATATTATATTTATCTCTAATAATCATATTAATTATTAAGGATAAGTTATCCTGGATAACACACAAGAAAAAACTAAAATTAGATTATAAAAAGTATCCGTATTTTTGATGAACAAATGAGAAGTTATACATATATTCCACAACAATTTCGTCAATAATTAATAATAATTCATTATATATGACAACAAATAATTTATTAAACGAAGTTTTTGTGAAATATATGTATAAACTTCTCATCTGTTCAGCAAAAAGTCGGATATTCTCTAAATCGTTTGAATTTCATACTAATATGAAACGTTAAATACATTTGTATTGAATTTTAGCATAAATAAAGCAATACTTTTAGGAACAAATATTATTATAAAAGTGTATTATTAGCCAAAAGTGATTCCTATTTGTATTTAATGTTATTTTATGAACACTTTTATAAATTAATATCAATTTAATATAAATTCAATATTAATATTAAACGTCATTTCAATGATTTCATCAAATTTTGAATAATTGTTTGTATGGAAGAACTGGTAATTCAATATTTCATTAAATAAATTTGTTTTTAATTATTTGTTTAAATGAAAAACGCCTTAAAATAGTAAACAAACAGTGAATGAGTTGTTATTGAATTTGTTGTCAAACTATTATCCCATCTCTTCGTCATTAAATGTTTGAGATCTGAATATATTATCTTTTGTTTAAACATAAAAAGTGTTAGAATTTTATTTCATTTGCTTTCAATCGCTTAATATTTTTGATGTTTTGTCCAAAAGGTTCAAACGGTAGAAATGTCTCACATTCCGGTCAGAGGAGAGGACTTCGGCGATGAGTCACAAAGTAGTCGAGGCTTCCAAAGAAGTAAAGCCTCCAGAAATGGAAATCAACCGCATTCTGGACTCAATCGACGAATCGCTGACTCAGAGTTCACTTCAATGTCGGGTCAAAGTCCTCAACGTTTGGTTCAAAATGAAGAGAACGGATCTCAACGATCATCACTTTGTAATACTCCCACTCCAGAAGATGACATCGAAGAAGAAGAGTTGAAATACGGGGCAAAACATGTGATAAAGTTGTTTATTCCGGTCAGTCTTTGTATGTTTTGCGTTGTGGCGACCATTAACTCCATTTCGTTTTATTCGTCGACAAATGTATATATGGTTTATACGCCATTCACTGATGAAAATGTGGACACAACTACTAAAGTGTGGCAGTCATTCGCCAATGCCTTCATTTTGATGGCTGTAATCGTTGTGATGACATTCCTTCTAATAGTGTTATATAAGTTTCGTTGTTATCGAGTAATCCATTCGTGGCTCATAATATCGTCTCTTATGTTATTATTTTTATTTATGTATATATATTTCGGAGAATTAATGCGATCCTATAATATCCCAATGGATTACATGACTGTCTCTCTTTTTATGTGGAATTTCGGAGTCGTCGGAATGATTTGCATTCACTGGAAGGGACCACTTCTTCTTCAACAGACTTACCTAATCCTTATCTCTGCATTAATGGCACTAATATTTATCAAATTTCTACCGGATTGGACCACTTGGGTTGTACTCGGGGTCATTTCCGTTTGGGATTTAATTGCCGTTCTCTGTCCTAACGGTCCGCTCAGAATATTAGTGGAAACAGCACAGGAACGTAACGAAACTATATTTCCGGCTCTCATTTATTCTTCGGCAGTCGCTTATTATGTGGGGGCGACGACACCAGACAATAATGAGTCCAATAATGATTCGTCTCAACCTTTACCAGAAGTGGCATTTTATGATTCAAGAACTCCGGGAGCAGAGCCTTACGCCAATCAATCCTCTACTCAAGTGCTAACATCTGAAACTGTGGAAGAAGAAAGAGGAGTGAAACTGGGTTTAGGGGATTTCATATTCTATAGCGTCTTAGTTGGAAAGGCTTCCTCTTATGGCGATTGGAACACAACATTGGCCTGTTTTGTGGCCATTCTTATTGGTCTTTGTCTCACACTTTTATTATTAGCCATATTTAGAAAAGCATTGCCAGCGCTTCCCATTTCCATAGCGTTTGGTCTTACCTTCTATTTTGCGACATCAACTTTAGTCCAACCCTTTGCTGATCGCCTCTCGAGTCAACTCCTTTATGTCTAACATTTTAGTTAAACTTTAATTTATTTATTAAAACAATATTTTCTTCACTTTTTTTTAATTTAAATTCCATTTCATATATAATTATTTGATGTAATAATTAATAGAAAAACAAACAAAATTTCAAAAATTATTCTTTGATTTTAATCACTGTTTTAAACATTTTAACAAAAAATACATTTAATAAATGAAAACTTTTTGATTACTTTTCTCTCATTTGGAAAAAGTTTAAAATTAGAGAAAAAAAAGTGTTATTTCGCACAGTTTTCGAACTAAACGTAATTTACTTTAATCTTTTGCTTTGGTTTAAAAACATTGAATTATCGCAGAGTTATTGGAATTTTGATTCGTTAAGAATTAATACAAATATGATGTGAATTAGAAATGACCATGCTCAATTTTGATCATATTTGAACATCACTTCGTCGTTTTTATCACTTATTATTACTTATCAAATGCTATTTTAAATAAAAACAGTGAATAAACTATTTATAGAAATACTTTAAACATAAATATATGACTTTTTGATGAGAGATTAAAATAGATTTGAGAAATGCATTCATTTGTTTAAATCTTATTTTGAGTTCAAATTTATTAAAATGTATGCAAAGCCTAAGATCAGTACTTCTTTGGATAATGAATTGGCGGAATCGCTTAAAACAAATGAAAATATTCATAACATTAAACGTTTGGATCAATTTTATGGTTTGGGTATAATTTCTATATATTTTCTAAAAATAGTGACTAAAAAAAAGTTTTACAGTTAAGCGTCAATTACTCCGATATCAGAGTCCAACCACTGGTCTGTTTCCAAGTCTTTCATTTGATACAAAAGAGGCTCATATAAGAGATTCGTTGTATGTGTGCTGTGCTATTTGGTCATTATACCAAGCTTATTCTAAACGAATAGATGATGATAGAGGCAAAGGTCATGAGTTGGGTCAGAGCGCTGTTAAATGTATGCGCGGAATATTATTCGTATGGATGAGACAATCAAGAGATAAAGTGGAACCATTTAAGACAAATCAAAGCCCAATACATGCGCTTCACTCAAAAGTCAATTTAAATACCGGTCTATCGCTTAACGATGAGACTTATGGTCACTTACAGATCGATGTGGTCAGTCTTTATCTCTTGTTTTTGGTACAAATGATAACTTCTGGGTTGGAAATAATCTACACAATGGACGAGGTACAATTTGTTCAAAATCTCGTCTATTATGTTGAAAGAGCTTATCGAACACCAGATTATGGAATGTGGGAAAGGGGTAGCAAATATAATACGGGAACCCCTGAGATAAATGCCTCTTCCATTGGAATGGCTAAGTCTGCACTCGAAGCAATCAATGGGTGTAATCTGTTTGGAGAAAAGGGCGCCTCTTGGAGTGTCATCTATGTTGACATCGACGCACATTCCAGAAATCGAAGTATATTTGAGACACTTCTGCCGCGAGAGTCGAGTTCAAAGAATACCGATTCGAGTAATTATTATTATTTTTGTTAATTTTATTTCAATTTATGTTTAATTCAATTAAAGGTTTACTGCCGACTATCAGTTGGCCCTGTTTTGCAACACATGACCCTCACCTCTATTCGTCGACTAAAGATAAGATTCTTAATCGATTGAAAACTCCTTATGGTTTCAAGAGATATATCAGAGATGGTTACGGAACTGTTCTTGAAAAGAAAGGTTTTCTTTCAAATGAATAATGTGTTCAAAAAGTGATAAATTGTTTGCTTAAAAACAGTTCATTCGATTCGTAATTCAGAAACTAAACAATTTGAGAATATAGAGTGTGATTGGCCTCTCTTTTGTTGCTTTCTTATAATTGATGGCATCTTCAAGAATCTCGAGGAACAGATCAAAGAATATCAAAGTTTATTATTCGATAAACTTTTGAAAAGGGATTCAACGACTGGAGACTATTTGATCCCAAAATATTTTTATGTATTGAAATCAATATTAAATATTTTTTAAGTTTAAAACATTGTATTAATTATAGGTTCCGCCAGAATATATCGACGCAGAAAAGTCAGAGCCCGGATCTACGCCTAGAATTGCGAGTCAAGAGGGAAGTGATAATTCAGTGATATATTTGATGGGACAGTCAGTGCTCGTCATCACTCAATTGCTTAGTGAAGGTCTGTTACAACCAAACGAATTGGACCCAATGAGACGATATATGCCAAGTTATGATCGGTCCCGAAAATCTGGCCGATACTCAGTCTTTCAGGTAAACATTTATCTTATTTCTTGTGATTTCTATAGTTAAGGTCACTTTATTTTACTTTTATTTGGATAATTGAAGAAATGCTAATTTATTGTATGTATTTCTTTAATATTTTTTCGATTTGGAATTAAAAGGGACTCAAATATGTAAGTTTCGGATTATTAAATGCCATAAATCCTTATAATATTGTCATCACTTTTTTTTTGGTTTCTCTTCACTAAAATTAAAATGTTTAAAAGTAAAGTATGTCTAATAGGGAACAGCCAGTGATTTGGTTGTACAGGTGGTTCTTATCGCAGAGTCTATGCGCTTACAGGCAATTATGGTATGTTTCATAACTTATTAGAACAACAATTAAGTAATAATCAAATATTAGGCGACGTATGGAATACAAACGCAAACCCCTGTGGAGGTGGAGCCGGTTCAGATATGGTCGCCCTCCCAATTAGTCAAAGTATATGAACTTTTGGGTATTAATCGTAAACTAGGTTTAAAAGGTCGACCCGCGCGACCCATCGGTGCTTTGGGAACGAGTAAACTCTACAGAATTTGTGGTCAAACAGTTCTTTGTTATCCTTTAATATTTGAAGTCTCAGACTTTTATTTATCTCACGATATGGCACTTCTTATTGACGACATTAAAAATGAATTGCATTTTGTGGGAAAATACTGGCGAATGTCGGGTCGGCCCACAGTCTGTATTCTTATAAGAGAAGAACACTTAAGAGATGTTAATTTTAAAGAAATGCTCGACTTATTGGTTGAATTCAAAAAAGGTTACCTCCAATCAGGTCTTAAGATTAGAACGGGTCGTCTTCAGAATTTAATCAGTTCTTCGTGTTTCGAACACTTGGATTTCCTCCATTTAATGCCATCGGAAGCGCTGCCAAAATTTGAAACTTTTCGTCAATTAGAGCACACCATTGGTATCGGATATCAATCTCTCACTGATATACCAAAAGCTTTAGTATATAATGAGCCGATGGATATTGACTTTCGAAGAATGTATGAGCACAGATCCACGTGGCCAGACATCATCGATGCTCTTAAATCTTGTGATACTCTCTACGCTCAGAGCCAATTGCTATCTATTGTTTTATCCCGAGAGGGACCCAATTATAATCTACCCGAAGGAATCACAGTTAAGGAACGTTTAGAACGACTCTCAAGACAGGCGGGAGCTCTACGGCACTGGTCTGTTGTTAGATACTGTTCCTCTATTTTACAAAAACTGGTGGATTCTATCTCTCCATACATTACTTCAATACTAGTAAGCGGAAGACATATAACAGTTGGCACTTATGGACAGAAAGAGGTGGTTATAGATCATCCGCCCACTCCTAAAGAGATACATCAAATTTTATATGAAGTGATTAGCGATCCCTACGATGCAGTTCTTCAACAGGAGATTATTCTTTATGTGGGAAGACTTATATCGACAACTCCTCATTTGTTTGATGGAATTGTTAAGATAAGAGTCGGCTCTTTTGTTGAGGCGATGAAATACTACTTAAGTTTTAAAAACGAAAGACAACTAAAATTGGAGTCATTGGCTCCGAGTCAAGTCAGACGTCTTCTCTATAAAGTCTTAACTGACACTCGTTTAGAGCCGAGAGAGCGGCGACTTATTGAGGGTTCGTTATGTCGGGTCCCCAAACAATTCTATGATAAGGTTTGGGATATTCTCGGGCGAACTCACGCCGGCATTTGTGTCGCAAACCAACACTTGGCTTCAGGACCGACAATAATGATGATGGGTCAGCACGAACTCAATTTTATGACTAAAGTTGAAAATTTATTGTCACAAATCTCTTCACCAGAATATCGTCAGATTGTAATCGAAGTAATTTTTGTTTTATATCATGAAATTAGTTCTAATAATTTTTCAAAGCTTTTAGTTATCATTCATTTGATTCTCGAGCGAAATCCAGAACTCACTTTTCAAGAAATAACTGCAGTCAACTTGGATTCGGTATTCATTTTTTACCATTTCTTGAAATTTTAATTTTACCTATAATTTGGTAAAAACTTTAATATTTTTAAGTTATTTTAAACTTTTCTCTAGTTTTAGAATTTTTGGCGATAAGAATATAGTAAAGTAACAAAACCATCCCTTCCATCCATTCTATCCCTTCCATTCACTCATATCTTTTAGATTAAATTCTAAAATAAAGTATGAAACGATTGCCTCGATTTGAAACTAATAGTTAACTAAAAATTGAAATTAAGATCATTTTGAATAAAACCCAATTTGTTTTAGTTTATTATTAGATTAATTTGTCACTTATCCAATAGAACTCGATTAGTAATCCATGGATTTGAAATGAGATTCATAAGTAATAGGGATTAGTTTTTTATTTTTTAATGGAATTCACATAAAAATCTGTGATTTGAAACAAATTTAAATTTGATTTATTTTTGGAATTTAGTTAATCTCTGGCGCTGTCAACAGATATAAAACTGATAGACAAGAGTTGGTGGCAATTGAAGACTTTTATGGTGAACCGAAGAGTGAGACATCGGCTTATATGGCTAGAATTGTACTTGATACTCTTCTGAGGTTTTCTCCTCCAGATTGCAAAATCAGTTAAACAATAGTTATATTTTTATTAAAATATATTTAATTTGATTTTATTAAATGTTTGACAAATTTATATTAAATTTTAATTCTTTAAATTTATTAAAAAAAGTTTTACTTTTTGGTAAAGTTTTAATAAATGGATGAAAATGAGAGACATCTGACGAATATTAATATTTAAAATGAATTCAATGAAAGTGTAACCAATAGAGAGATTTAACTGTAAGAGTATTTCTCTTATCTATTGAACGCAGAGTCAGACTATCTGTGAGTTGGAATCAATTGATTCATAAAATGATTCATTTTCTCATTTAATCATTGATTTAACTAAATATTAGTATTAAATGAGTTAATGTTTATAACTAAAAGTCGTTTGATTTAAGACAAACTTCGGCTTTAATTGTGATTTGTTTTAATACAATAATAACTTAAATATAAACAATAAATTAAAATGTCTTCAAATGGGAATAAATGCTGTCTAATAAGAGGGCAAAAGTGGTCACTAATATTAACCGTATTTCTATCGGTTTTGTTTTGTTCGGATGGCTTTTATTTGCCGGGTTTGGCTCCGGTCAACTTCTGTGAAGATGAGAAGACAACCGAAACGTGTAAATCAAATGTCAAACTTTATGTCAATAGACTCGACAGCGAAGAATCAGTGATTCCCTACGAATACTCTCACTTTGACTTCTGTCAGACACCAGATGTGTCTGACTCTCCGGTAGAGAATTTGGGTCAAGTGGTCTTCGGGGAACGGATCCGGTCTTCCCCTTACAATATATCGTTCTTAAGAGTGGAAGAATGCAAACCTCTCTGTAAAAAGACTTATGATATGAGCAGTAAAACAGATGTCGAACGACTCAATGGTTTAATGAAAGGTATGCTTAAGAACTATCAGCACCACTGGATTGTAGACAATATGCCGGTGACCTGGTGTTACCCCGTGGAGGGCGACCAACAGTACTGTTCCGTTGGTTTCCCGATGGGATGTTATGTTGACACTCAGGGAACGCCTAAAGGCGCCTGTGCTATGAATGTGCTCTACAATAAGGCGGACACCTTTTATCTGTTCAATCACGTGGACATAACAATCACTTACCACAGCGGAGAGAATGAGTTCTGGGGCTTAGGTTTCGGAGAAAAAGGCAGTCGTATTATTGCCGTCAAAGTTGTGCCGAGAAGTATAAAACACGACAAAAAACCTAACCTTCAGGCGAGTCAATGTTTCTCCGGTTTACCTCCGATGGAAATCCCGGGAAAAATGGACAAAAGAGACAAAATTGAAATCTTTTACTCGTATTCTATTTACTTTTCGAGAGACGACACAATAAAGTGGTCTTCGCGTTGGGATTATATCTTGGAATCGATGCCTCACACAAACATTCAGTGGTTTTCAATTCTCAACTCTTTGGTTATCGTATTATTTCTGACAGGAATGGTAGCAATGATTCTATTGAGAACTCTTCATAAGGACATCGCCAGATATAATCAGATCGACAATGAAGATGACGCTCAGGAAGAGTTTGGTTGGAAGTTAGTGCATGGTGATGTCTTCAGACCACCTCAACGCTCAATTCTTTTATCAGTATTTCTGGGAAGTGGAGTCCAAGTGTTGTGTATGACTGTTATTACACTATTCTTCGCGTGTTTGGGATTCTTATCGCCAGCAAATCGCGGGGCTCTTATGACGTGTGCTCTCGTATTATTCGTTTGTTTGGGAACTCCCGCCGGATATGTTTCGGCCCGTATTTATAAAGCCTTTGGGGGTTATAAGTGGAAACTAAACGTATTGTTGACATCTCTATTCTGTCCCGGAGTAGTTTTCTCACTATTTTTTGTGATGAATCTGTTGTTGTGGGCAAAGGGAAGTTCAGCGGCGATTCCTTTCACCACTTTGATTGCATTATTGGCCCTTTGGTTGGGAGTATCGCTTCCCTTAACGTTTGTCGGGGCCTACTTTGGATTCAAGAAAAGGACGATTGAACACCCGGTTCGCACTAATCAGATTCCGCGCCAAATTCCCGAACAATCGGTTTATACGCAACCGATGCCCGGAATTATAATGGGAGGCATTTTGCCGTTCGGCTGTATTTTTATCCAATTATTTTTCATTCTGAACAGCATTTGGTCAAATCAAATGTATTATATGTTCGGCTTTTTGTTTCTGGTGTTTACCATTTTAGTCATCACTTGTAGTGAGACTACAATACTTCTCTGTTATTTCCATCTCTGCGCCGAAGACTATCACTGGTGGTAAGTATTAGATATGTATTTGACTTTCAGAGCTAAGAATCGTATTTTTTAGGTGGCGTTCATTCCTGACGAGTGGTTTTACTGCTTTCTATCTTTTTGTTTATTGCGTTCATTACTTTATGACTAAATTGACGATAACGGGCACCATATCGACACTTCTCTACTTTGGATATACCCTAATAATGGTATTTCTTTTTTTCTTACTCACCGGAACCGTCGGTTTCTTTGCCTGTTTTTGGTTCGTTAGGAAGATATACAGTGTTGTCAAAGTTGATTAAAATCACTTACAGCTAAAAAGTGTCGCAAAACTATATTTTTGTCTCACTTTATGTATAGTTTATTAGTTTCGCATAAAATAACTTATGATTCATACGATTAAAACTAAATTAATGTTAATTTTTTTTAATTCATTGGCGACAAATTGTAATAATTATAACAAATTCTTTAAATAACTGACACTTTGTTTATATGTATTATTATTTGTCAAAATATTAAAGCATTTACCAAGCATATTTTTACCAAGCATTTTTTTACCAAGCATATTTTTCTTTTGAAAAAATTATACTTTGAAATGAATAACCTTGTTCATTAATGAAAATAGTAATTTTTCCTGATTTTCATATTTCGATATAAATATTTTGAAATAATTAAAAATTATAATATTATTATTTAGAGAAAAATATATCTTGGCACATTAACTTGAATTATGCAAATCAGTATTAAATTAGCTTAAAATAAAAACATCATTCTTTATATGAAAATTAATTGAAATAAAATAAACATAAATCGGTTGAAATAATAAAAGGAAAACAAAAGTATAGTCCGATAAGATTCCAAACAAATGAAAAGTTTCTCAAAATTATTATTATGGGTATATTAAACCAAAAGATCCGATAATAAGATCGACAAAATACTGACCATGAGCATTCTTGTAGCAAAGCAAGATTGACTTCATAATTATTTCTAAGAAATTCGTAATAATAATTTGATAAAAATGTCCTTGATGAAAATTATTTTCCCTAAAAAAATTAAATTAAATTTAATTAACTGAATGTTTTAATAGATATCTGTTTTAAAATTTTTACAATTATATCATTAGTGAGGCGTCCCTTATGTTCAGTGATTTCAATCTCTTCCTCTCCTCCAGTGCTTAAAATCTTTGCTTTAACTTTAAGTATTCCCTCGTCGTTAAGATTGAACGACACATCAATTGGTTGTTCCTTTTTAAGTGTTGGGGGAATATTATCCAAAGTGAATTCACCCAATAGGTGGTTGTCTTTAGCCATCTTCATTTCGCCCTCATATATCTTAATCTGAACTTCGGTTTGAAAGTCCCGATAAGGAAAGAATTGTTTGGTGGCACTGGTGGGCACTTGAGTATTTCTTGGTATTATTACTGACAAAGAACCATTTGACACTTTAATACCAAGGGATAAAGGAGTTACGTCATTTAACTCAAGCTCTTCTGATCCGATCTTCTCTATTCCATTAAGAAGTGCCGCCTGAATGGCAGCTCCAATGGCTACGGCTTCGTCTGGATTTACCCAATGGTTGAGTGTTTTTCCCTCAAAAAATTCTGATAACATTTTCTGAATTTTTGGTATACGAGTCGTACCGCCGACCAAAACCACGTCATCGATTTCTTTGGGACTCATCATTGTTTGATTGAGTGCTCTCTTCACCACTTCTATTGATTTTTTAAATAGACTTTTATTTAGTTCTTCAAACTTATCTCTCGTCAAAACAACTTTTAAATCATGTTTTTCAAAGAAACTATCAATTGTTATGAGAGTTGACTCTACCTCTACCGTCAGTTTCTTCTTATGTTCTTCACATTTTTTTCTTAGTCGACACATCGCAACCTCTCCTTCAACTCCTTTAGGTCTAACTTTACATTCATTAAAAAATTCATTCAAACAGTATTTAATAATATTAGTGTCGATATCATCGCCACCCAAATGGTTATTTCCATTGACAGCCTTTACGTTAATCTTTCCTTTATTTATCTCAAGAATTGAGACATCAAAAGTACCGAAGTTATAGATCAGTACATTTCTGAATAAAAGATAAAATATTTGTAATGTTTCCGAATTAAACAAAAATCTTACCTAATCTCTGACTCTTCATTTCTGTCGACTTTGAAAGCAATGGCGGCAGCGGTCGGTTCGTTGATTATTCTGAACACTTCGAATCCAGCGAGTCTTCCTGCATCTTTTGTGGCCTCTTTCTGTCCATCATCAAAATAAGCAGGTACATTTATTACTGCTTTTGTCACTTCAACACCTAAATGGCTTTCAGCCATTACTTTCATTTTCTTCAAGACTTCTGCCGAAATCTGCTCCAGAAATAACTCTTTATTTTTTCCATCAACTTTCAGCTTGACTTTGGGGTTGTTGTTATCTACAGTATATGACCACAAATTCATATCTTTTTGAACGGACTCATCCTTAAAATTACGTCCAATCAATCTCTTAACTGATGAGATGGTATTTCTTGGATTGAAATGTATCTCATCCTTATCCACTTCTCCTACAATTATGTTTGAATTATCTCTATATGATACAACACTGGGAGTAGTGTTGTGTCCAAATTCATTGGGAATAACATATATTTTATTCTTTTTTTGTGTGTTTTGAATATAAAAAGCGACACAACTATTAGTTGTTCCCAAATCTATACCAATCGCTGGCGAATCCGTCTCTTTATTCAGTTGATTGTCTTCAATGATTTTCTTCAATATATCTTCAATGAATTGTTCGACCATCTTGGTAAAACTTTTATCATCTGATCCGGGCTTTTGAGACCTAAACATATCGGTTGTCTTATCTAATGTCAATCTATGGTTTCTGTTGAGCTCTGTTTTAGGCACGTATTGATTGTTTTGGAAATATTTCTCCATTTCTTTGCTGTAAAACTTTCTTATATCGCGTTTTAGGTTTTGATTCAAAATCTCTATATTTTTGAAGTTAACATCAAAAATGTCTTCAAAGTCCAGGAAATGGTTCTCTAAGTTTTCCTCAATCTTTTTGATTTGAGGAATGAGTTGGTTCTCATCTCTGAATCGATGAGTATTTCTGAACTCTTTAATCAATTTTTCCTTAACTTTTAAATGAAATTCTTTGAGCTCTTGTTTAGTACCGAAAGTCTTAACCATTTCCTTCATATCTTTTTGATACATATCTTCGAGTTCTTTGATTGAAATCTTAAGATCTTTGCGTTTATTATTCTGTTTGTCATTAAAACGTGATCTCAAATTATGGTACTCCTCTTCGATCTTATTTTTCAATTTTTGGAAATAAGCCTTACCTTCACTGCAAGGGTTTTCCTTCATATGTTTCTCAAACAAATCAAAGTTGTCTTTACTCAGAATATTATGGATTTCATCGAAATAATTATCAGAAAAATTATCTTCACTTTGAATAAGATTTTCCATTTCCTTAAGTAATTCATAAAAAAAGTGATAAATTAAACTAAAATTATCATAAATAATATGAATAACAAAAAAGTTACCTGGGTATATTGAGAGGAGAGAAGTAAAAACAGAGTTTTATAGCTATCAATAGTTTTCTCTTTAAAATTATCTAAATTTTTAGTGAAATCTTTATTCATATAATCTTTCAAATTGTTTTGATGTTGTTTTAGAAGAGATTTGTCTGATATTTTGACGCCATTATTGAATTGAGACAACAGTTCTGTTGTTAATTGTTTTTGTTTACTTATGAGCTCTTCTTCGCTAACAATAGAATCCATTAAAGTTCTCAAAGAATTTGAATATTTTTGTTTAATAACTTTTATGAAATAATTTGAATATTCATTTTCTAACATATCTTTTGATTTTTCGATATATTCGTTGACATCGATTCCAAACAATGGCTTCAAATGCTGTCTTAACTCTGATATGATTTCACTTTTAACTCTTTTATGGGAAGCTTTTATTTCACTATCGGAAAGGTATTCAAAGTTTTCCATTTTCTCATCCATTTTCTTGAAAATTAAAAAGTTATAAATTATATTATTATTAAGTATTCCATATAAAACTTACTTGCTTATATTGTTCAACACATCCCTTTACTTTACTCTCATATTCAGTTAATATCGAGGTCTTATTACCTCTCAATTGTTCTATAAAATTAGAATATAATTGGGATAATTCTGTCTCGAAATGCGGTAATCTTTCCTTGATGATTTCTTTATCAGAAATTGTATCATTGGATAACAATTGACTTTTGAGCTCATCTTTAAGTAAAGTGTACTGATATGAGAGCTGTTCATCATTTTCTGTCATTTGTGTGATTTGATTCATACGTGTTTTGAATTGATTTATGTTTTGTTCAAAAAGTGTTTCAACAAATTCTTCTCTTTCTTTATTATTATCATTATTTTTCTCAAACTTTTCAAATTCTTCATCAATAAAATTATTAAGTTTTGACTGATAGCTCCAGAAAAGTGGGTTTTCCTCATCATTAGTATCAGTGAAATAGTTTTTATAGATTTTTAGAGAAGTTTTATGTAAATTCTTATGAATTTTATCCAATTCTTTAGACGATAAAAACCCATTTTCTTCGAATGAGTTTCTCATTTCCTAAAAAAAAGAATATTTTTATAAATTAAAGTAAAATTTATTTAAGTAATACTTTAATGTAGTGATCCTTTGCTTGATTTAAAGCCTTTGAATACTTTTTATGAATACTTTCTTTTTTCTCTTTGATATCATTTACTAAAGTCTGAAAAATATTATTGATTTCTGTTTTGAAATTTTCCATATATTTTTCGGTAAAACTTTTGTCTTTAAATGGAAGTCTTTCCTCAATTTCTTTGTGAACTTTGTTTAGGACTTTTTGGTGACATTTTTGGAGGTCTTCTACAGAATTGATTAAATACAAGACATCATTCATTTCTCTTTTATAGCTTTCAATAGAAGTTGAGATGATTTTATTGGTTTCCTCATTAATTTCACGACATTTTCTTTTATTGTTATCTTTGAATGAGTTTTTCAAATCCTTAAGTTTCTGATTGACTTTAAAATAAAACATTTCATTCGCCATTTTATTGTTAAAATCATATATTTGTCTGAATTCGGTTTCAGTTTCGGTTCGGATCTCAAACTCTAATCCTTTGAATTGTTTTTCATCCAAATATATGAAACTTTTAAACATTTTATTCATTTTATTCCTGTAAAACTCTACTATTTTTTCAATATATTTGTCTTTTTCTTTCTCAAACTCATCGTTTTGACCCAAAACTTCAATTCTCTTGGCTTTTTCCAAATTGGTCATGAACAGTTTGAGCTAGATAATCATAATTATTAACAAGTTTATTTACAAATATATGTTAACCTCATATAAATCCTTTTCAAAAAGGCTCTCATTTTCGCCGCCAAAACATTGTTTATAAAAATCCAAAATCTTTTTCTCCAAAGTATTGAATAATTCCTCCAAAGCTTTGATGTCAACAAATTTCTTGTCTTTGAGCTGATTGTTGAGAATATCTGTGAATTTTTTGCCCAAAAGATCTCTATTTTCTTCCATATATTGTTTCCTTTTGTCCTCATTTTGTTGAAACACAACTTCATAATTAGTGTTAAAATAATCAATTAATTTGTCCACAATTTTAGAATTATTTGATTTCATTGAACTCTCAAAATCCTCGACATTTTCTCTCTTTAAGACATCGTTGTGTTCTTTCAACTCTTTTCTCGTAACAAATGGTTTAGTCTGAATAAATGTCTTCAAACTATTCATGTGCATATCCTAAAAAAATACTTTTAACCTTGTTCATTTAATACTTAAACTTACCCTTAATTTTCTTATAATAATATTATCGAAGAGTTTTGCGTTAGCGTTGATTATGTCCTCACTTTCAGGCATTTCGTCTTTATTGAACACTTCCACTAATGTCTGAAACTGTTGGCAGAGCTCATCCCCAGTAATGGGTGTCTCATTAATTGTTTTGGTAACCAAATAGTCCGGATTCAAAATTGAATGAATAAACTCTTCGAGTTTATCTCTGAATCTGTCCCTTAACTGATCATAAGAGCCATCAAAGTCTGGATTTTCCATCACATCTCCAAAAGATGGCATTAAATAACATAATATGTCTTTAAAACATTTTTTCATATTTTTGCGGACATTCTGTGCTTCTGACGACTGGTTATTTCTAATGATTAGTTTCTTTTCGAGATATTGTGTTCCGCCATTCATTCCAAACTTAAACTCATTTACTGTATTCCAGTCCCGAACCAGAAATAACTTTAAATAAATTAATTATTAAATTTTATTTAAATAATAAAAGATTTAATTGAATAAGTTTTTATCCAATTCTCACCAGAGTTTGAAAGGGATTACTGTCTTTGTTTTTGGCATTTGTTTCCACAGCTTTCAGACCATAATCTATATATGAGTCAAGTGTTGATAAAATATCTTCAGAGATATCAGTAAAGACATTAACGATTAGAAAAGATGAGACCAATAGACTGATTCCAACAATCGTAGACCAATCCCTTTGATCGTAGAGGTCATCAAATAACCCCTGAGTGTCCATCAATAGGACAGCTATTTCTAGAGCGAACATTTTTCGGGAATAAAAACCGATTAAATCGGGAATCGGGAGTGAAAAAACGTCAAATTCGGGAGTAAAATCGGGAATTAAAAAATTTCATTTTAATATAATTAAGTGAATAATTGAAAATACATCAAAAATAGGCTTAAAAATCTAATAAAAAGTTAAATTGAATTATTATATGATGTTTAATGTTTTCGGGAGTAAACCCTTGTCTTCTATCTGTCTAAAAGTAACAATAATTATGTCTTATTATTAATTTTAATTTTAATCTCTGTTTTTATTATGAAATTTGCTTGACATGTGTTCATCAATACGGCACTTATATTTACTTTCATTTACAGTAATTTTCTTGACACAAACCTTACAAAAGACACTTTCATTTTCAACTTTTAAGTCACATAAATCTTTAATATAAATCACTAATTTTGAAGTAAAACTACTTTTAATTTTAGGCATTTTTTAATTCATTAAAACTGTTTAAACTAAACATTAGCTAAACTCAATACAATAATATAGAGAAAAATTTAAAGGCTTCGCGTATATCCTACCAAAAACTACGTACGAATTTATCATTTCAAGTATCATAAAATATTTACATATATTTTGGTAAGTCATGCGCTAAACATTAAAATTTTTTTCTTCACTATTGTATTGAGTTTAGCTTTTTGTTAAAATATGCATAAGTTTTGAAAAACAAAAGAAAACTCTACAGCTTTTCATAAATTTAACTCAAAATAAATAGAGATTTCATAAAAAATTTTATAATTTGAACTTAAAAAATGATTATTTTTTAAATATTCATATAATCGGGAAAAATTACTTGAAAATGCAAAAATCGGGAGTTTTCTGTAAAGCATGAAAATTCGGGAAAATTCGGGAAAATAAAACTTTGTGATAAAGACTTTATGATCTTAATACTTTTACCATTAATAAATTCCCGAGGCTATTTCTAACCAGTAAAAATCGTGAATTCCCGAAAAATACTCGCTCTAATAATGACTAATGTTTCAAATAGTCGCTAACGTCTCAGATAGTCCTTTATAGTCGTTTATAAACTTCGGGAAAATGACCTCCAGTATATGATTCGAGCTTATATTTAACCTAGAACTCAAAGCTATTTATTCATACAATAGTCGCGATAGTCGAGAATCAATGCTCTAGTGATAATAACATAATGATGTTATTAAAAATGTGTTAACAAAAAGATATTTTTTAAATATAAAATTCTTGTGGAAATTCTTTTGTTATATACATTTATGTCAATAGAAATAGTGGTTGAGTCACTTTTCACTATAAATCTAAATATTATAAGAAACTCAAAATAAATAAAATTTATCAAAACATAATATTTCAAATTTCGAGTATAACTCAAATGTGGGCTCAATTTTTTGATCAGTGATGGCTAAGGTCTGTAAGCAGAATACAAATATCCATATGTTCTTTCATTCTTTTATTCCCAGTACTTTCCAATATCGGTGTAAATAATTCCTTATTTAGTTGTGAATGGGTCTCTATCAAATAAAAAGAATCTCGAAGGAAATTTCTCAAAAAAAAGTAATCTAAAAATCTCTTTCTTTGGATGATCATTAAATATAATTAAATGATAAAGTTAAAAATAACATTTAATCACAAATAACATTTAAAAATAAAAGGACGATATTTTTAAAATTTTATTAATCATAACTTATGATTCATAAGTGAACTTTAATTTTAATATAATCAAATAAAAAAGAACAAAGGAAATGGGCGTTGTTTTCAAAATACCTATGAGATCGATGTCTTTAGCCATCTCAGCTATTTATTAACTTAATAAAAGTTTTATACAATTAATGTTTAATGACATTGTTATATCAAACATATCCTATAATTAATCAACTTATTTCTAACTTCTATGGACCTTCCATAGAAAATCCCTATAATGAACCATGGAGACATTTTTTGAGAAATATTTCCCCTCATTTTGAGATTATTTCTATTTAGACAACCCTAAATACAGTTAACTTATTTCACTTAATTAATGTAAATATAACAATAAATTCCGTTCATTAATTATGCAATAAACTTGTTATTTCAATATGTAAAATATTAAATAAAACAAAATAAGTCTTATTTTGAAATGAAATAAATTTTTAATTATTTTCATGAATAATGTGTTTTCACATAAAAACATGTTCATAACGACCTCTCAATAATATAAAATGCATTGATAAAAATAGATTTGGTTATATTTTTAATGAAATAAATATATTTTAGATTTAATAAACTATAATCTAAAATTTATAATATTACGTCACATAAAGATCCCTTTGATGTGTTCATCGATCAATTTTATATAATTTTGCGAAATTTTAAAGTATTTTCCACTTATAAGTCCAACATTTCTATAAATCAAACAAATTTCATGACTTTTTAAATGTTCGAGATATGGAGCTTTTTCTGTAATACAGTGGTGACCCGATTTTGGTCGACTCTTGGGGCAGTGAAAATTTTTAATTTTAGTCGGCGTCTTAATATCAGCGATTGCCAAGGGGGTATAAGGGTATAGGGCTATACTCCTTTAGCCGCGCGACAGGGGGTTAGCCCTAAAATTTTAAAAATGTCTTAAAATGAGTTTTTAAACAATTTTTGGATGTATTTAGCTTTTATCTAGTATAATTAACTTAATTTACATTAAATTGAAGCATATTTAATCGCTTTTACTTTATTTTTTCTTAAAAAATCAAAATTTAAAAAATCTCAACAATTTTGCAAATTTTTAAAAAAATTACAGACTTTAATATAAGCTTAAAAACTATA
>JAQFZL010000252.1:0-18814 GCA_034695685.1 Galumna lanceata
TCTTATTCTCATTCATTTCAATCATAAATAATTAAAATATTTTGTAATCCATATTTAACTGATTCTTCATAAACAAAATCAGATAATTTGTTATTAAAAAGTAACAAGAGCAAAATATTTTTACTTTTTTCTTGGATGTCATCTCAATTTTCTAGTTTTCAAATGTCTCGATTGCCATATAGTGATTGCCATAATATTGAATGAATTGATGTGTTTTTAAATTTCAAACATTTAGAAATAGCTGTTGGGCTCACAATATATCCACCGATTTCTATGGTTTTACTTTTTTAAATAATTTTAGTTGCGATGAGCCCAAGAAAAATGCCTTTAGGCTTCTTATGTCAAGTTTCGGCACATTTTTAATATTAATGGAATCTATATTTTGTAATAATAATAATGCGTTCAAATGTAACACAATGTATATGAATGGCACATATATACAGCCCAGGGCTGAAGGGCTCAATTCAGGGCTCAATTCTTTTGATTGCTTTCTCCAAACTTTAATTTTTTCCATTTTATCTTTTATTGAGAATTTTGTTTTGTTTATGCGCTCTAATGAATATTGAGTCAGACTTTTCATAGACTTTCTATTCATTGGGATTTTATTAAAACTAAAAGACATAAAAATATTTGAAGCTTTTTATGCGATCCTTCAAACTATTCAAGAGTTGATTGAATCAAATTCTTTGATAATAAAATTCTTTAAAACATTTGTATCACTATTTTAAACGAAAAAATTGATATAACACTTATCAAACTTATCAAACAATTATTACTCTTAATATAATTGTTTTAGGTTTGAGTATATACTTGTAATTCTCTGTTAAAAATTTTGTTCATTCATTTGATCGTTGTTTTAATTGAATCAAATCTGACTCTTATTTAATTCATTTAAGTTTGTAATAAAAAAATAGTCAGAACTAAATTTCAATATAAATGCAAATTATTAATAACTTATTAATAATAAGTTTGAGAGCAAAACTTCGACTTTAGTGTTCATCACTTTTGAGAGGCATATAATTGACTTATTTTGGGATTATCTCAAAGATTTTTGAAGAATATTCTGTTGAAATGATCTAACATTGAGTGTGAATTCGCATAAAATTAGAATTAATTTCAAATTAAAACAAAACAATAGATTAGAATAATTATTAAACTCTGGTATTTCACACATTTAAATGTTAAACAAGTTGTGTTGGGGTGAACTCTGCCAACAATGCCAGCTCTTTATTACTTATATGATGGTTGAAAATTCCTGTGCAGGTGCACATTCCTCAAATGTGTTGCCATTAAAGCATTTCTAAATTAAAAAAGATTTTCTATTAGTTTGATGACAATTGAATGTAAAAGAGCAAGCAACATTGGAACCACTAGAACAGAATAGGACAGAATAGAGTAGAGCTGAGTAGAACAGAGTAGAACAGCTGCATATTATATTATCAAAAGAAAAAACTGTTGAACTCATTATTATTTCTATTATTGTTGTTGTCTTTCGCCAAAAAGCGACGTTTCCGTTATAAAGAGCACATGTTATCTAACATTTATGACATAAAGTTCCACTGAGTTTAAGAGTTTCAAAGATAACAACAAAAGAAAAACTAAAAAAATATTTAAGACTCGGTTTTATATATTTGCCAAAAAAGCAGCAGAAGGCAAACCAAATGCAAAGGCAGGCAAACGGAGAGACACTCAATATTATATTATATTTAAATTCATAAAATGATGAGAGAAATGCAAAATTTCACATTTATGCGGATGTGCTCTCTCTCTCTCTCTCTCTCGCGTCGTCTATCGTTCCGCTATCCTCTGATATCCTCTCATTTATACAAAAAAGTGAATAACAATGAAAGTATATAATACTGACAAATGATTCTATTATAGACCCTTTGCGTTCCCCTCTTTCTCTCTCTCTTTCGTGAAAAAGAAAGTGTTCCTAAAAAAATGAGAAAAAGTTTAGTAGTGTTTGAGTCGTATCGTCCATTAATAAGGCGATTAGTGACTACAACTGCAGCTGCAGTTGAGAACTGCGACCAAATTTCCTTTTTTAGTTGAGTTAAAAGTTGAATTTTAATCAAAAAATCGGTAAACATGCCAAGAGCTAAGAGAGCCCTGAGCGTCACTACCAAACACCAATTGACTATTTATACAAAAGACTCGCTTTTTATTCATAAGCGCAAACTTATATCTTAGGCTTGGCTTTAGTGACGGGCTTTACATTTACGATCGCAAAAACTTATAAATGCATATTATATAATAACCCCGCTATCAACCATTCATAGAGAGGACCCGATGTCTCTCACATTGAATTTCTTCAACTAATATAACGCTATTACCCAAAAAACGCAAAGAAATATTTTTTCTTGCATTCAACGCATCTGATGAATGTGGTTAAGCATTAGGACAGCACTGGGATAGCATTGAAAGCAGATGTTTCACTTAAAAATTTCTTATTTTTCAATTTTTATCTTTTTGTGATTCCACTACTCTTTTCTCACCGAATATTCTATTACTCTCTTCCGATGCGAACAACTATTTTATGAGATCTTTATTTAAGCATTCATTTGATAAAACTATGAATTAGTCTTCAAATTATAAATATAAGGGATTCCACTATTTTTAATCTAAATTAGAGGTTCTCTTCTTATCTTCAGTGCATAATATTCCTGATATTTCTCTGAAAAAAAATCAAAATTTTCATTCATTAGAATTATTTGATTTTATTGCAAACGATAAAAATGAATTAAACCTTATTTTCTCTCAATTAAACTAATTTTTAAGTTTTTCTATAGTTGTGTGAAAATATAATAAATAAGCAAGTTAAGTTAAGTTAAGTTTGTTAATAATAAACCCAAACAAACTCAAATTATATTGAATTCTGGACTCAAAACTGAATCATTTTTCAAAATTCAGATCATATTTCAATTAAAATGGATCTGAGTTTAATAAGTGAAATACCTAGTACAATATCTAGTACAAACTGAACAAACTCTAAAGCACTAAAGTTTATTTTATTTCAAATTTATAATTTGAGAACTTATTTGAATGAATGACAAATATTTTTGAAATTTTAAAAACTAACGAATATTTGTGTCTAAACTGAAGATTTATATTAAATTATACTTAATTTCCTTTTATTTCGATGAGGAAACGAGTTTCAGATGCAATCGCTCTCCTCTTCAATAGAAGCCAATGAATAATATGATTGTCCCCTCATATCCTCTCTCTCTCTTTTCTCTCTCTCTCTCTCTCCCTCCTTATTGGAATCCAAGGACAATAACCATTTGGTTTTTGGATGCTTTGTTGCCCCCTTTTTTTCACAACATTTTTGCTGATGTCAAGTAACTCAGCACTGGTTGTTAGAGAGACACAGTGTGCAGTGCGATTACCACTGTGTTAAAACAACAGAAGAAAAGCCACGAGTGTTGGTGAATGCTGTATATGCTGTGCTGTCAAACAAGGCATATATGATGTTTGCATAGTATTGAAGGCCAAATGCTTTTTATATTACAAGAAATTTGTTGAATACGGAAAAAATGGCATTTTTTATAAAGAGCTTAACAAATGTTCAGAACTCTCAGCATTTAGTGGTAATTGTGATGTTAAGACAACTTATATGCAGTGCAAACACACATCAAATATAAGAAAGGATTTTGACCTCTGATGAGAACGAATACTGGAAATACTGTTTTAATGTTTCATAATTTGTAATTTTTTCGCTGTCTTTTCTCCCGAATCCCTTTTCTAATGATAGCCTTTTTGTTTCTTTGCATGTATTTTGCGCTTTGCCTCCATTCGACTGTTGAGCACATTTTTCTGTCTTTTTATTTCATCACGATTACGATTCTCTGGGAATAAATAAATTAGCAATTTCCTTTCCTTTCCTTTCCTCCCAATCCCTCCCTTTTACTCGCCTTTCTAAAGCTTCTCTCTCTCTCCGCGCTCTCTCTCCGTACTCTCTCGGTTATGTCCCCTCTGTTGGGATAGCCTAAGGGATGGTTAACTGACGAGTTTAGACAGTTGTGGATCGCACGCAAAATTGGTCTTCAGTTGACATTAAGTTTTTTAATTTGAAAACTTTTGATATTTTGAAACAAAAATAATTTATTTGCAAATAATTGTCATTTTTCTTATGAAATGAATTTTTCTTAATCTCCGCCTTTCATAACATTTCATAGCCTTTCATAAGAAATTTGAGCGAAACTTTTCTTATGAATTGAAAGCTCACTTAAGGAGTAGAATAGTGGGTGTCTGTCCTGTGTTTTCTCACTCACCTTGTGTTAGCACTTACCACACTTACCACTTACTGCATTTAACCTTTACACACATACACGCGCTTCAATTGACTGGCAAACTATGGTTTTCCGGTTCAGTTTACTGGAAAATAATAGAGAGAAAAGTATGAAATAATTTTAGACTCCATTAAGTTTGTCAACAGTTGAGACGACTATGTGTTGTGCTTATTGTCTATTTATAAGATGTCGAGAATGGAACGGATAATATTAATATAAATCATAATAGGCATGCAAAGTGTCATTGACATACTCTGCTCTACTCTGGCTCTGACTCTTTGATGAAGTGGTGATGGCAGTAGTGAATCACTGGTGATGTTAGTGATGGTAGTGGTGGCGACATGAAGACATTAATGCAATTGCGTGCGTTTTTACATAAAATTGCAGCTTTGGTAAGATGACCTCTCCCATGACCCCTACACCAGAAAAGTCTTTTTCTCATTTGAAAAATTTTAAACAAAAAATCTCAGAATAGCCTCCAGTTATATGACTTAATAGTTGAGGAGAGAATGAGATTAGATGTGAGTCCTCAGCTATGGTGTCATCTAAACTGGATTCCCTCATTGAGTGACCCCTTCAGTAACGGATCGTAAGACACAATTTTCCGATTGACTGCTCATGAATATAATGAGTTGACCGCAAAACATACCACTGCTATACGAATGCCGCACAACTATTATAACTTTAATATAATATAAAGTCTATGACAGAGTGTCGCACACTTTCTTAATTAAGAAACTTTTGTGAACTTCTTTTCCCAATTTATTATCATTCAAATAGAGTCTAAGCATATATGGATTGTGCCCTCCCATAATCGCACCAGGATGTCTTTTGTCCACATTATTCCTATTATTTTATGCTCTTTTATTATATTTAAATGCAAATGTGTTTTGGCTCTTCTTTTCTCTTTTTATAAATAATAAAAAGAAAAATGAATTAAAAATCACTTAAAATAGAAAAACTGACAGCAGATCACAGGTTAGACAGACAGAGCTCAACATTAAGTGAGGCCAACACAGGATTGGCTCATTTGCTGTTTATTGAGTCAAATTTGATGAGAATGACTGCAATGACTGCTCAACGCTTTTAATAGAGAATAAGATTTTGCATTCTTTCCCAACTCTCAAACTCCACCATTGAATCAAATGAGCAGATGTTGGCATCACTTCATTAATACTGAACCAGAAGATGAGCTGATCAGACAGTGCACACAGGCCTGCACTAAAGTCTAACAAAGAACCAGAGAGTAACACAGAATGAGAGAGTGAGAGAGAGAGAGAGAGTGAAACAGAGAGAATGGGACACAAAAGTCAAAATCTTATTCTTGTAATTCTCTCAATTCTCTCGTATTTATGCAGAGCTACACAACTCTACACTACATTCCCAGACAAATATAATTATAGCGAAACACAACTTAACTCATATTTTTTAGATTTTCGTCATAAATGCTCTAAAACTGATATGAGAGCCACAAAAGCAATGGTTAATGGCTTTAAAGTAGCGAAACGCCACAACCATAGAAACAGTGCTAAGAGTTTTGTCTATTTCTTTTGTTTTTGGATGAGTTATAAATTTTGCAAGCTTACAATTTATGGAGCGTTTCTGATTTGCTCACCGATTCGTTTAGTATATTTATATTATGATGAGTGTAGTGCCAGTGCAGTGTTAGTGCAGACCTCTTCTATGCAATCATTTGGAGTGACTTTTATTTTCACTGAGTCTTAGGTCTTATAAATAGTGAAAAACTAATGTAATATTATTAGTAATATTAGAAAAATATTTTTTCGTTTTTAGTTGTTTGACGTTTTTACAATCGAAATATAAATCAGGCGGTGCCCATCAGAGCCGGTACCCATCAGAGCCGGTGCCCATCAGAGTCGGTGCCCATCAGAACATAACCATTACATTCCTGATATTTTTTGCTTATATTGAAAAGAATCACATTTTTCTCAAAGCATTGCTTTTTATTAGTCTTGCAAAACAAAAAGGCCATTGAATGAAGTGATGGGCGTGAGGGGTAATTCTGACAGCTAAATTATTATCATTATCATATGACTGCAACTGTGCTCTGCCATCACAAGCGTTTGACCACTTGTATGCCTATTCTCTGCAAACAACTGTTTTGCTCTGTTTTATGTGCGTTAGACACCGATCAGTTAAATTAATTTAATTTCATAAATGTTTAGAACATCTCTACATAACTATAGCTTTGCATAAAATCACTTTTCATTGTATCGCTTAAGTGTTTCACTTAATAACTACATAACAACAAACGCTTGACTTTTGTATAACGACTTTAACGCTATTACTGTTGGGAGCATTAAAACAGACTCGATGGGCAAGAGTGAACGAGCAATTGAACTAGTAACTCAACTATCAAATAAACTCAACTAGCAACAATATTTGCTTATTATTCTTCTTTTATTAACAAAATTAGTTTTTACAAAATTATAGAAATATCTTTGAATTTCAATAATATTTCACTTCTATTATAATATTTATTTATTTTTTATTTTTGTTTCTTTTTATTATTAGCTTTTCTGAGCGCACACTTATATCAGTGTTTTTTGGGATGAATTTCATAAAAGTTTGCAACAAATCGATTGTAAAATCACATTAACGTCTAAAATGTTGTTAAAAAAGTTTTTGTCCTGAAAATTGCTTTCTCACGTCCCCCACAACACTGGCATTAGTTTTGGAAGTTTTTGTTTGGTTTGAGTGAAAAATTCAAAAATATTGGAAAAAGAAAGCACTGGAAAAGGCATTGGAAAAGCATAGGAAAGGCAGAGGCAATAGTAACGTGTAATTTGCTTCTTCTTAATCTCCATCAAAAAATTTTGGGTAAAAATAATATTCATATATAAGTTGAAGTCCTTTAGGGCATTAAATGCTATTCTTGTGCTATTCTGTGCGGTGTTATTTCTGGTGACTTTTTTGTATTCTTTAGGAAAAAAGATTTGATTGCCGCCCAATTGTTGCCCCATTGGCGAGATTTGCACATTTAATGCTAAATGTGATTGCATTGCATGCATTGCCTGCCCCTCCTTTATGTGAATATAGATTCGTATCGAGTATTTGGTCTGAAAGCAAGCATTCCGTTTATACCACTTCCATATTTACGGTAACTTTATAGCAGTGAAGTCAGTGAAAAACTTGTCTCTCATAATAAACACTACTATTATATTAAGTGATACCTATTTTTATACCGATTTCTGTTTTATTCTACTTCTAGTGAACCAATGAATGGGAGTGTCGTCTTTGCATTGATTCAACTCAAGGGTCAATTTATGTGATAATAGTGACACATTTGGAGATGAGTCAAATGGTCAACAAATATGAATGAGGCAACTGACTCGACACAGGATAAAAGAACAAGTAGTCCAAACACTTCCAGTGCCTTCAATATGCGTGTTATCAATGACGAGGATTCTGAACATCACTTATTTATAGCAGAGACAGGATCTACAAATGGCAGCAATTCTCTGCTGACCAGTGATATACTTAATCAGCAAAGATTTAAAATATGTTCACAAGTGCCTCATCCAAAACAACATTCACGAGAAGCCCAATCAGATCCAGAGGATGATCCCACCTATGACTACAATGAAAATCAGCCGACAAGTGATGCCCAAAGACTCACATCAGTTAAAAGCACTTCGGAGTCGAGTCCGAGCGCTCAAAGAAATAAAAGAAAAAACTTTCAGCCGAGAAGTATATTCATTGTTGACGACAACGAAGAAGAAAATCATTTTGAAAATAATAGTAACGATGAGACTAATGAAGACTTAAGTGATAATGAAAGCGATAATCAATTAATTAATGGAAAATCGAGTTCAGATTCATATACTTCTTCTGTTGGCGATTCATTTGAAGTGCAACTGCAGGAGTCTAGTCATCAACAATCTATAGTGACATCATTGACATCAATCACAGGCAACAGACGATGTGCTTCACTCCAACGCACTACTAATCACTCGACTGTACATCAGTCACAACCTCTAGATTTGAGTCATCAGGAAAATGATACCAAAACTAATGGACTAATAAATGAAAATAAATCTCAAACTTTAATTGATCTTAAAGTGAATGACAAATCATTTGCAAACCAAAGCGAATCCGGTGTTCGGGCCGGTGTCAGGTCCGGTGCCACAAATCCAATGGATCTCACCACTAAAAGAAGTGGCAGTGAAGATGACATCGAAGATGCAGATGAATCAGCTGATGAGGATGTCGTCGACTTGAGACTAACACAACTCAGATTAATGGGTCTCTACGGAAGGACTGCATCCAATGAGGAACGGAGAGAAATCAGTACCACAACAGGTGAGACATTATTTTATTAGCGATTGCATCAGTTTTGTCAACGAAGTGCCATAATTGCAATATATAGTCGTTCGCATCTTTTCAATGGTATTACTTAATAGCATAAAAAACACATATTAAGTGCTATTCTAGACGTCGGGTCCGACTCCAAGGAGAGTCTTAGGACTTTAGTTATCTGCTAAATGCTTTCCAGTCAAACAACATTACTCTCAATTACGTGTCATTTTTCAGATAACTCAGACTCTGTTAGACTTAACCGAATAAATGAATATAAGATTCATTTCTGCGGGCAATGAATGCATTGAAATTTCCTAAATATCTGAATGACTTTTATTGTTATACGATCTGAACCTTAAGTGATTCAAAACTCAAACCATTTCTTATCTAACATTTTTACAAGACTTCAAGTGTGAGACAACTGCGAAACATTATCTCTCCTCTAAATATTTGATTATATTCTTTCTTTTAATTGAACTAATTTGAAAAAATGACAACATTTCATTCATAAAAATACTCCTGACCATGACAATAACTCATGACAAAAACCATAACTATCACCATGATAACATTCACAACACTTACAATATCTGAAACAATCATTTTTACTCAAATTTGTATTTTAGTTAAAAAACTGTTCTTTATATGAATGGCTAAAAAAAAGTTAAGAGTTTGTTGTGTTTGACTCCAAAAGTGTTGCTGTGATTCTTCTTTAAGAATATTCTTAGAACTTTACATTCAAAAGATTTAATTATTTTTTAAAAAAGGCTAACCTTTGACTTCCTTTTGATTCAAATTTATTCATTTATTTGAAAATTTCATAAAAATTGATTTATTAACGAAAAGATAATAACAATAATTCGTATAATTTCTCTGATATTAAATATTGATTTTTATCACATTTTAATCACGAAAAGAAAAATATGTAAATTTAGTTCACTCACATTAAATACTTAAATATTTTCTATCTTTGATAATTGGCCTTGGTGCTATATACATGTATTGAAAGGATGTTCAATGCTTAAGCATTTAGTGATCGACAAATAACTTGAACTTGACTTAAGTCATAGACTTTGAATAAATCGGATGTTAAATATGACCGAAACATTTCCCTCTAATTTTTTATTGTATATAAAAAACAATAAGTTTTGGAGAAAAAATGGATTCCGAGAAAATTTCTTATTATAAAAGTGTTAGCATTTGATAAAAGTCTCTTTTATTGCAAAGAATTTATTTATAACTCATAATTAAATGGAATTTTGTTTGAAAAGATGAACACTTTTTTGATTTTTTTTCAATTAAATCGTGTCTATGAAAAGCATTGAAAATAAATTTAATTGAATTAAAATATGATAGAACTCGAATAAATTGATCCCTAAAGAGAATTATTTACTTTTCAAAATTGGAGTTAAAATTTTGACATTTTTTCAATTGATTGACATTCATAGCAATTAATGAGACGAAAAAGATATGGAAAATGTTTAAAATGAAATAAAAGTTTTATCTAATTTTCAATTTTGAATTCCAGTCATGTTTTTTATGATACATCACCGGAAATGAATCCTAACATCTTTTTAATCATTTTCGTTGTCTATTATTATTAATTAGTTTTTTTGAAATAAAATCCAAAATAAATAATCGATATATACTTGAGTTGAGTTGAAATGAAAATAATATTAATAAAAAGTTAATCTAAAGGTTTGGAATGTGAGTGAATAATGAGAATCAAAAAATAATGTCTGAAAGAATGCAAAAAAGCGTAAGAAAGTAAAAAACTGTTGCGCCGGCAATAATTGGATGCCTTGGATTTTGTTGGTTTCTGACGTGAACCAAATGGATTAGTTTGCCGTTTGATAATGTATTAGTGGTATTACGTGCATCACATCATTCAACTTATATCATAGATTGCATGATATATAAAAAATATATGAAAAAGTATATATAGTGTGAATTGAAGGCAAAAATCATAATCTCTTTTCTGGTAATTGCATTTATATCTGAAATGAGGGAACAAATAATTTCAAAAGAAAAGAATCAAAAAATGTTTAGCTGTCATAAGGAGTGGATGACTGAGAAGAACAACCAAAAAGAGATTTGATTTTTCAGAGAAAGTATATAATGATTGAAAAGAGAAGAGAATAGAAGCAAAGCAGACACCACTGCATGCGAACCACTGGCAACCACTGCATCAACAAGTGCTCACATGTGCGAAAGGAATGACCTATTATTAACCTTTTTTAATTCTTTTAGTCATTTTAAAAGAAGTATGGCCTCTTACAAAGGGAAGGCCTGTTTCTGTTCTGTTCTGTTCTATGTTGTCGGCGTGGGAAGAGCTGTTCATTTTTCTGGTAGTAAACTCTCTTAATATAAAGAGAATATACATAACTTCGAGACTCTTTGTTTATGATCTCGACTTGTAGTGCATTGGCCTCGACTTTACATATTATTGTCTAATAGC
Organism: Galumna lanceata; assembly: GCA_034695685.1. Classification (NCBI taxonomy): domain Eukaryota; kingdom Metazoa; phylum Arthropoda; class Arachnida; order Sarcoptiformes; family Galumnidae; genus Galumna; species Galumna lanceata. The sequence goes on from JAQFZL010000252.1 coordinate 11,068, forward strand.
CTTATAAAATATATTAATCTGTGCGTCCCCTCCCAGTAGCACAACTCAAACCGCATAACTGAATACAATTGCCATCAAATGCTTTATAATTAGAATCGACTCTTTTTAATTGTGACAAAAATAAAAACCGCTCTTAACTTGACTTAACTTAACTTTATTTCAAAAACTTTTATCATTTGTCCGACGAATACATTTATCATAACTTAAACTTTGAATGCAATTGTTGTCAGACTCTGTTTTTCTATTTGTGAGTTATTTGTCAGACCATCAACTCTACAATGATTTCCCTTCAAATCCATTATTATATAATGCATTTAAATGCTAGAGTGGGGGATAACCACTCATTTCAACTCAACTCAAATCTGATATAAAGAATATTTAATATGTCTGTGACTTTCACTCGAGAATCAATACATTCAAAAATGTTTATAAACCCAAAATAACGCCTTTCCGTAAGATTTGGCATTCGGTGCACAAAAAGCTCCGATATTTGCAATCAAACAACAAATTCAAAGTCTCTCACAGTTTCTCATAACTGAGTCACTCAGAAATTTACGCTTTTTTAGTATTTGATGAATTAATTTGTCATTTCATACAAATTTGTCTTCAGTCAGAGGTGCGGTGAATAAGCGCAACACCAGTTTAAACGTTAGCACAGGTCTTAGCAATATTTCATGTTGACATTGTGTGCCTCACAATCTCCTCATTGCTGTCAATATAATCATTAGTCAATTCTGTGGCTCACAAAATGTTTACCAGTTTCTCATAGCACTGATTCCCGGACACACACATACACATTGAGCTTAGGGTGGAGAGAGTATGTCCTCACTTATGGCAATTGATTATATTTTCAAATTTATCATTAATTTTAGCAACAAAAAAATCATACAATTAATGGCATTACAATTAAATTAAATAACTTTATTTGTTTTTGCGTTCAGTCGATAATAACGATGATTCCGATGACTCCATCGACTCAAATGAAATGAACACAAATTCCAGTTTAAATCAAATGAATTTTATGGATAAATCCAATGTTTCTAACAATGAAAGTGATGTCAAACTGTTTGAATCATTGAGAAGTAGAGTATACGATATGCCGTCTAGTCTTCACTCTCTTTTTCCGCCAAATCATCGCTTTTCTAGCGATCACTCGGTTTCACAGGTTGTGTCCTTCACTCCTATCAAAAGTTATTAATTAATTAATTATATATAGAATATGTCATCATTTTTATCAATGGCCGGACTCTCAAATCCGGTCAAATCATTCAATAAGGAGTCCAATAGTAATAACAATTCTTGGAAAAAATCTTCGACGACAACTAATTTAGGACCCGCGCCTTGGATTGACAAATCATTCTTCACGCCATCCTCTTCTACTTTGGGTGAGAAACCATTTAATCATAAAATATATTATTTGAGTTAAAATAATTTCTCGTCGAATATATTCCAAATTTTAGTCATTTATTTCAATTTTAAGCGTTTTATTAAAAAAACCGAAATGAGGTTAACGATAGTCTCACAAATCAGGCGAATCAGTGAGTGGTGGGTCGGGTCTCTCCCTTTAAATTGCTTTTATGTGGAATTAAAAATGTGAGTTTCAATTAACTCAAACGGGTAATTGTTTTTCATTGACTTTGAGAACTGCTTCTATCGTTAAAAATATGAATCCGTGGATTCGCTACAAAGAGATCAATAAAAAGTTTTTTTTTCTCTAAACGCATAAAGAATTGAAATTTCAATGATTTGGTGATTCAATGGTGTCTTTTATCGAGAGAAAAGCGCTGATAATCGCTTTGGGGTGAATTTTTAATATTTATGTTCAAGGACAGCCTGTATAGCCATATCTATTAGAACATTGTATTTATTATGATGAGGGGTTAGGGGTGAGGGGCTAAGACTTTCGCTCACAAAAGAAACTTTTAAATGACATTTCATTTCACAAAATGATGGATAAGATTCCGCTCAAAAACTTTTATAAAACAAGTTTAAGAAAAAAATTCGTTTTTTAAGTTTAAAAACGGGATTATATTTATGGCTAAATTTTTGAAGTACACATAAATGTATGATATAAACAGTAAATGTAAGTAAAAGACCCTTTCCTACGAGTGAAGTGATTCCCAAACCTGCTGTGCAGCCAATAGATTGTTTCCCTTATATAATGCAAAGACAGTGAAGACAGGGATGCCTTTTGTGTGATTAATTAGAATATGGATATTATGGATATTTTTTGCAATCAGAGACATTGCTGTCGACCCCATACCACACCTGTTTCCGTATTTACATAAACACATAACGAATTCCCACACTTATAGCTAAAACCATTCGATATAATAATTTTTGTTTTTTTTTTCTCAATTTTTTAAACGTTTTATTATTGGTTTTCATTTAATTCTCTGGATTTTAGTTTCATTTGTCAAAAGATTAATTGTATTCTTCTCTCAATTTCGCTCTCATTTTTCATTTGCTGTCAAATTTAAAATTTGGACTCAGAGTGAGAGAAGAATAACAATCTTTCACTTAATAATAAGAAATGAGAAAAAATTATTTAACTCATGGTTTAAATGGAAAGCTTTTTTGAGGTAAAAAGTAATCAAGGTATGAAAGGCAAGTTTTATTGCAAGTTGAGGTACATCTGATAATGGAATCCATTGAAATTCATTGTATTTTGAGTTGTGCTTTAGTTCACTTTAGATTTAAATGATTGATCTTTAATTTTAGTTCAAACGTGACGTCTCTTTAATCAATTCTGAGTTTTGATAGTTTAAATATTTAATAAAAAAGTATCATGCAAAAATTTAAAAATTTCAAAAAGAATGAGCCCATGAAATCTGTTTGACATAAACCTTGATATCTGATTTTGTTAGAGATTTCAAATGTTAAAAACCTCTTCAATTTGAAGGCCATTCCAGTTGTATATAAAACATCACTTTTTATAAATGACATTAAAAACAATACATTTTCTTATTGTCTGTACTTCAGGTGCATTGACAACAAATGATTCATTGGTTAAGAGTGGAGGACCTGTTGATTATACCCGATATGTCAAAAGGTAGGGATTCTCAGACACAAATAAATTAACGAAAAAAGATTTTTTTGATTAATTCAACTTTTAATTGAAAAATCTTTTCAAACCTATAATTCTTTAGAAAAGAATGAAATTTAAAGAAAAGTAAAATTCTTTTGATTATTCACTAAAAGATTCATAAACGCCGCGGACTGCGGTTACCTGTATTGTAAAGAACTAAACTACCGAGAACATTTCCACTGCTTGGATTGCAATTCTAGGGTTTTTATTAAAAAAGAAGAAATGATTCGCCACTTTAAATGGCATAAAAAACGTGACGAGTCTTTGATTCACGGCTTTATGCGATACGCTTCTTGTGATGACTGTTCCGATAAATTCCCAAATTGTTCGCATAACCGAAAGCAAACACATTATCATTGTTTAAAATTAGGCTGTGATAAGGTATGGCCTCTCTTTACATAACAATTCATTTTAATTATGTCTTTATAAACAAGTTGTAAATTAGTTGACCGAATGATTTCCTCAAATTTTAGGTATATATCAGTACATCGGATGTTCAAATGCACGCAAATTATCATCGAAAAGATACAGCTATTATTCAGGAGGGGTTCCAAAGGTTTAGAGCAACTGAAGATTGTCTTCTCGATTCCTGTGCTTTTCATGGCCAGAAAACAACACATTTTCACTGCAAACGAGACAATTGTAACCATACTTTTAAGAATAAGGCAGATATGGGTAGGCTTTCCATTTAACTTATTGTTTGACTCTTATATGAACATAAAACTATCACTTATTTTGATTAAAAATTCCACAGAAAAGCATAAATCATATCATATAAAAGATGAACAATTGAACAGGGACGGTTTCAAAAAATTCATGAAACATGAGGTCTGTTCGTTTGAAAACTGCCGATTCTCGCGTGTCTGCAATCATATTCATTGCATACGTCCAGGTATTGCATAATTCCTTTATATAAATTCTTCAATTATCTGTGGGTCTGTCTATCAAAAGGTTGTACATATGTTCTACATTCGAGCGGACAATTGTATTCACATAAAAGAAAGCACGAGCGACGAGAAAATGAGCTTGCTTATAGGAAATTCAGATTAGCCCAAACTATGTTCAGAAACATCAATAATGAGAACTTGAGCTCAACTTTCGGCTTATTTGAGGCAAGTTTTCAAAAATTAAATAATTTTTACAAATAATTATAAATAAATCAAATGTTTATTCGATTCAAACATTTGTTATGAAATAATCATATCTTAACCTCTGTTTTCCTAATTAAGGGCTCAAATGCGGGCGGAGATGAGGATAGCAATAGAAGCAGTAATGCAATGACTGAAGCAGAAGCGATGGCCAGTCATCTGCCACTCACACAAATTGGTGCCATTCCTTTAGAGGAAATTATTGGAGAAATCGCCGAAAGTAAATGTTTGCAAATGTTTAATAAGTAAGTCGACAATCAAACTCTCATTCGTTTATATCTATTATCTAATAACTGGTTATCCTATATTTCAAAACAAATTTAGATTCAATTGTGGCGAACAGTGTTTGATAGAAGACTGCGAATTAAAATCCAAAGAACACAATCACTGCAAAGTCTGTCCATTTTATGGCTCAGATTTAGATGAACTGTTAGAACACGCAAAGTAATAACCCATTTATTATTTACTTATCATTAACTCAAATATATCTTAATATAAGAAACCATATAACACAAGACGAGGCAACACCTCTTATATTCGAAGAGTCAGACGATGGCAGCGTTTGTACCAAAGAATGTGAATACTTCCAAAAGGAGCGCCATTTGCACTGTCGAATGGTATGTCCTTTCAATCAATTTATTATTTTCTTCTAACATTGTCTTTGAAATGATAGTACGGATGTTCCTGTGCTGTACCTCTTAGTGATACGTCATTCAAAAAGTTGATACATTACAAAATGCATGAAAACCAACAACGAATTAATGCCCAGAATGAATTACAATCGACCGCTTCCCTAAGCCCTCCACCGCAAACACATTCACAACACTATCTGGAAAACCCTCTCATTCAACCTTTCACTCAAACCTATCCGACGGGAACTTCCATTACATCAATCGATGGTCTGCCTATACTTAAACGCAAAAGAGGTCGACCACCAAAAAATCGGGTAATAGAGGTAAAGATATTTTTACTTTTCAACTAAAGTATTCATCATTGCATGCAATCCATTAATACAATATCAATGCATAGTAAAATGAGCAGTCTCAATTTTTATCTCTATAATTATACCACTATAAAGTTCATCTTTTATTACTTTAAGACTAAAGAAATACTGCATTTAATTTTATTTGAAATCGACTCAAATCTTTGAAATACACGAAAAAGTATCTTGCTCAAACCATAAGTTCTAAATTAATCGCTTTTTAACAATAAGTTTTATATAAATTTATTTTCAATTTTAGCCAATTTTAGCCAATTTATATTGAATTTAAATTGAATTCTTAAAATTAAAGTAATTTGTTTATTAAACCCAAAATTAAGTTTAAATAACATATTTTTAAAAAATATGATTTAAAAGAAGTAAAACTAACATAATATTGTAATTGTGTTGTGGAACAGATGCCACAATCCATATATTCCAGTTTCAAGTTTCCTAAAACCGATTTATCGCCTCAACTATCGATGCCGTTAGCGCTGTCATCACTAGGTTTGGCCGCCCTCTACGGTAACTCCAATTTGTCGCTTTCTGGCGGCGCCACCCTTTCAGATATGATTCCTGGTTCTGATGATACGAAAACAATTCCAATTCCTCTTATGCTTCCTTACACGAAGTCTAACATTCAGGAGGGTTTCATAGTGTTTGATGATGGGTTTCCCTGCACAGACAACTTTTGTAAATACTTTTGTCAGAAGCACTACCATTGCGCTAAACCGCGCTGTTATTATGTGACCAATAGAAGTGATATACTAATTATGCACTCAAAAGACTTTCATCAAAACATTGAAATAAAAGAGGGGTTTGTCTACTTTGACAGTGGAATTGACTGTCGTATTGATGGCTGTGCCAACAAAAAAATCAACCGTCACTATCACTGCACTCGTAGTGGTTGTAATTTTTCATTTGTAAGATATACCGAAATGAGTCAACACGAAGACAAACATAAATACGAGAGCAGTGCTCTGACCGCAAATCCTAACTGTGATCAACCATTAATGGGCACTAAATCCAGTGCTTCTGCTTCTCAGGCGAGCTCTCATTCAGATGATGACAGAGACTCAATGAAAAGTCCATTGAATTGCGCCACAAATTCTGTAAATAATTGCAATAATCGGATGCAAACTGTGAAAGCAAAGGGCACTTATTATCCTTTATCCTCTCTCTCAGAGCGAAACTTCGCTCATTCTTTGGGATCGACAGTAAGTTAATTCCCAAAAAAGATATTCTTTTTATAGAAAACAAATAAATTGTTTAATAGATAAAAACAGACGACGAAAGTGATAACGAAGACATCGATGACGACTGTGATAGTGATGACGATAATAAAGAGGCTCTCCATCGTTTACTTCAGGATCACTCAGTACTCAATTCTAATACTCAAAGTCAGTGGCCTCAGGCAGTGACCCAACAACAGCACCAACAGTACAGTTCTATCAATGGATGCGGTCGACCCTTTTGTAAACTAAAAAAACGGGATCACTTCCACTGCAATATTTGCAATCAGGTATTCATTTAAATACTAATTATAGTTCACTTCTGATAAGTATTTCTCAAAATTATCGGTAATTACAACAAATTTCACTTTTTTTTATTTCAAAAATATTTCAGTTAAAGCATTGGTTTTCAGAGAAACCAATTAATTATTTCAATTACTAGTAATCAATCGTTTCTTTTGGTAATTAATTAGTTTCACCTTGCTCATTTATTTCATTATTATGGATATATTTCACTTTTAAAGTTTCTCAAATATTATCTGAAAAATTGTTTTCTCACGAATTTGAAAAAATTGAGTATCAATTAATTTATCTAAAGTTTCAAAACTAATTGAATTTTCCCTTTAATTAAAATGTTTTAAATCAAATCCATTGGTATCTAAATGATGTCAAAATGGTGTTCAATGATGTCAAATAGGGTACAAAATCCTCCTCTCAATTGTTAAAGTTATGAAAATTCCACTAAAATCGCAAAAAAGAGAAAAAACTAATTTATTTAAAGGAAAAGATAATAAAAAGAAGCACTGATTAGACCCATCCCGACACTAATGGCAACATTCTTTAGATCTTAAAAATTTATTATTAAATTTATTGAATAAAATAATAATCTATAAGTGATTAGAATTTATGTTTATTTTAATTGAATTCTTTTTTTCAAAATTATTTCAAAAATTGTTTGTTTATGTATTAAATAACAATTTATGTTTATATTTACAAAAATAGACAAAAATTGAAAATCTGATGCGAATCCGAATTCTTGACGTCTAAAACAAATCAAATTTCACTTTATTTCTTAGAATTTACTCAATTCAGAAGTAACTCAAAAGTTATGAGTATATAAACTACTTATGATTATTATGTTTATAAAATTGTTTTATATCAGTATATTATATAAGACAATACAATATAAGCAATTTTAAGCTATTTATAGCTTTTATGTTCTAAAAATATTTTTTATACTATAAAATAGAAAATTTTAAGAATTGACAAAAATTGTGCTTGACTTTTAAAAAGTATTAAT